>JABSSZ010001489.1:0-17560 GCA_013755755.1 Fusarium sp. NRRL 25184
TAAGATCTTCTAAATCTATACTAATAAATTCTAAATTATGCCAAGTTTACCTAAGGCTTTTTGTCACCTAGGATCAAGGTCTTAAGCTTTGTTGCATCCCCTTGCTAGGTAAGGTGAAGCAGCGTTTATTTAGTCGAGGTGGGCGCAGCAAAAGCTTATTGACGATAGAGTGATTTGGTGCCGACTTGGCGCAGATTCTTTCCCCTGTGAGTTGTGACACATGAGCGCTAATTGTATATTATTGAATTACAACTGTTTATTCATAATCCGTCTTGTGTCTATGTAATCGGGGATGCTTGGGTATGAATTAGTCCGTAGCTAAAGATAGACCATCGTTTTCAAGTGTCACGAGCGCTATCAGAATTCCGAGCATACCACTGGTCCAGTCGTTCTAGAACCAAGACAGACAGACATATTAGTCTAGGTGACTCGATCGGAGGCTTGTATCCTCGGACTCTGTCGGGGTAAAAAATCGAACTCGATCACGGCAAAAGAATCTATGTAACAGGCTAGGTAGGTATGATAGCACAGCCACAATCCTGTGCTAGGTTATTGGTTGCATGCGTGGATAACCAGGTCGCCACGTTTCGAGAAATCGAAAAAGACACAGCCTCTTTGATGTTTCTGGTAGATCGTTGCTGGGACTACAGTACATATGATGGCTCAAAGAGGCAGCTGGTCTTGTAGACAAGTTCCCTTGAAGATTGAGGACCGGTATCAGCGTCGGTATTGTGATACTGTGGTCGCTCAGTCTATTGCATAAGGTAGGCAAAGCAAAGCAGGGTGTTCTGGAGATCTCGGATCCTCGTATTCACTGGCTGTTTCGGATTCGTCATTACCTTAGAAGCGAAAGAAAAAGAAAACCCAGATTTGAAATGGGCCGAGACTGCATTCAGAGCGCGCTTTCGCTTACCAATTGGATGGATGGCATCACGGACCCGACCACTTGGAGTACAGCGGGGTTCTGCTATCCAGAAACCCCGCCCCCACTAACTCGTCCCCTAACTTCCAGTGCCTGATACTGCACTGAGACCCCTATAATGCCCCGAAGGGTGTGCTGGACGACGACTTTATTCCAGCGGAGTTGTTGCCATGTTGGATCGCCTTTAACCCCGTCGAACTGGACTGTCTCCCGCGTCACCCTCATCATATTCCTTCCCTTCCTACTTTGCCCTGCCTTGCTTGCTTGGCCTTACACCTTGCATCAGTATCTAGCGGCCTCCACTTCTTACCTACGACGCAGGTAGTTAAGTTATTCCATCTCCATCTCTTTTCTCTTGTTGCTCTGCTTGAACCCGACTTTTACCTGAGCCTATACGTCTCTTGTGTCCCTTCACGACTGTGACTCGTTTCTCCTCGCCTATTACTGTCGCACGACCCTAAGAGCTTAATAGCTTTCCCCTCACTAAGCGCTTCGCTTATCCCCAGCCCCAACGTAACCTACTTATTCCACCCGCAATCCTCCCGCTATCGACATCGACATCGATATCATCATCTACCACGTTTCTTACCGATAAACGATTTTCAGAAGAAGCCGACCTTATCCTCATACTCACTGCGGCGCCCTGATTCGAGAGCTCCTCATTTCCTTCGAGTTAAAAGATAGCCCCATACGTCCAAGTCTTTGATCGAACGTCGCGCAATTCGCGCTCTCTATACCCCCCCGCTGATAACATTGTAAAGTCCGAGGCGTCATGGGTAAATCGTAAGTTTATCTCCAACATATTCGTGCTGTCTTGGGCAGTCGCTTTACCGTATTATTCGCCCTGTTGCCTCCGTGTCTCGGTGTCTTTTGCGTCACTTGGCGCCAGGAATCACATCGAGTCGCAAGCGCATTTGTCAACCTCGGATCCCCGCGGAAGCTAGGGACCGACGTCATTATACTTAGGGATCAACCACATCACAACGATACTAACCTCGCTGTGCCTATGCAGACAGTCAAAGCTTTCCCAAGATCAGCTCGTCGAGTTGCAGAAGTCGACTCATTTCGACAAGAAGGAGCTTCAGCAATGGTACAAGGGTAAGTCTCTTGACACTGACGCGGACTCTCATTTGATCCATATCAGGAGTCTGCACCGCTTCATAAGATTGGAATTGTGTCTAACATCAGAACTAGGTTTCCTCAAGGACTGCCCCTCGGGTACACTCACCAAGGAGGAGTTCCAGAAAATCTACAGACAATTCTTCCCCTTCGGAGATCCGAGCTCGTTCGCCGATTATGTATTCAACGTCTTCGATAGCGACAAGTCCGGCACTATTGATTTTAAAGAATTCATTTGCGCGCTAAGTGTTACTAGCCGAGGCAAGATGGAGGACAAGCTGGATTGGGCCTTCCAGCTGTACGATATTGATGGCGATGGCAAGATTAGCTATGACGAGATGCTCAAGATTGTCGAAGCTATCTACAAGATGGTGAGTACCGACTTCGGGCCCAGTTTTGCAGCACCATGTTCCCATAGGACTCCGGGAATGCGAGTGGAAGGATGAACCCCTACTAAACATCAATAGGTCGGTTCTATGGTTAAATTGCCCGAAGACGAAGATACCCCCGAAAAACGAGTGAGGAAGATCTTCCGCATGATGGACAAGGACGAGAATGGAAGTCTAGATATGGAGGAGTTCAAGGAGGGTAGCAAACGGGACGAGACTATCGTCTCAGCGCTATCTCTTTACGACGGTTTGGTGTAGGAGTAACGAGTTCCCGCCAACAACGACATGAACGGAATACGAGCCAGGAACAAAGGGAAGGAAATGAAATCAAAGAAAACACCTACAAGTGAAAAGAAGGATCCATGGGTGCCATACTGGCCAGGAGTGTGAGGAGCTTTTATCTTTTTGCTTTCACTGTATGTCTCTGACCCAAGCGCACGGCCTCTTCCTTTACAAGGACGCGACTTGAGCGATCTTTGACTGCGGAATAAATCGCCTTGCTGTTTTTATACCAGGCTCTGTGTTTTCATTGATTGTGAATGTTTTGTTTGCGTTTATGAGAGTGCTTCGAGATTTGACTGCTTAGAATCCATGGCCACTTCAAGCTCTGTGTTTCCCATGGTTTAATACGTCCTATTCTAAGATTCTGAGTCTCTGTTGGTTAGTTTATCACGTTTGGGTTGGGCGGCCTCGATTTCTGTTGTGAGCTTTCGGTATATTGATTGATATTTTTATTCGGTGACGAATTGATTGCAGATTAGTATGTGGTAGTCATGAGTGCTTGTCTTTCTGGGCGGCTTAATTGCTTTGTATCATGCCATAGGATTCAGGGACATGTCTAGGTGATTCTTTTTCAAGTCCCTGATTACTTGCCTACCTATATTTGATGTAAAGCGAGATCCACTCGGCTACGTCAATCGCTTTCACACTATCTCGGTATCTCCAGATTAGACCAACCCTTTTCAACGAAATGCTCTATTTAACATAACGCAAAATTCCGACCACGCTTTATCAGAATAAATCAGAATAAACAAGATCTCACAATGGACTTTGTAAATAGTCTCTTGGCAAATCTTGAGCCAGAAGTCGAAGACGCAGAAGAAGGTCAGCTTACAAGATCCTTCCACTCATGCACGTGTCACTAAAAATGCATAGAAACTTTTATGCTGTATTCACAGCCTATCCCTTCCATGAATCTTGGCTTCATCGACTCCCGTGCTGCTTCCGTCGACGTTTCTGTTGCTGATCGGGACTACACTATTCATCAATCTCCTACTGTTCTGTCATCGTCACGCGCAGGTGGAACAACGGGAGCCGGTAGATTTTCCCCTCTCATACTCACTCCTCAAGAGGAAAGGCTGACTTGAGATATAGTCTTATGGAAGATAGCTCCCAGCTTCGCCTCGTGGCTTTCTTCCCCTTCAAATCCCATTCTCGCCAATGCCATCCATTCAAACGCCTCCATACTTGAACTCGGCTGTGGCATTTCCCCCCTGAGTGCCCTAGCCCTTGGTCCACGCGTAGCACGCTACGTCCTCACCGATCAGTCCTACGTCCAGCGTCTTGTTCAGCGCAATCTTGAAGAGAACTTCTCTTCTGCGTTTGGCTCGGGGACGTCTACACCTACGAGTGGTCGAGGCAAGAAGAAACGAAGTGGACATGGGCATGGGCATGGGCATGGTGCAGCACAACCGAACATTCGCTTCACAACGCTTGATTGGGAGACGGACGAGGTAACTCCGTCTCTTACTGGTTCTGACGAAGCTCGTAGCTTTGACGCCGTTGTCGCCTGTGACTGTGTTTATAACTATGCTTTGGTAGACCCCTTCGTTCAGGCGTGTGCGGACGCATGCCGTTTGAGACATTCTGATGAGGCCTTTGCTAATGATGAAGAAAGACGGCCGTGTGTCTGTGTCATTGGGCAACAGCTTCGAAGTGACGAAGTATTCGAGTCTTGGTTGAAGGCGTTCTCAACTTCATTTCATGTCTGGAGAGCTTCTGATAGTGTACTGCCCGCAGAACTGCGACCTTCGGCCGGCTTCGTGGTGCACGTCGGTATCCTTCGCGATGAGATCAAAAAGGGGGACTGATATTGCTTTCTTGACCTCGCAGCACACTCTAGTCAGATAGTACGAGTGTTCCAAATCATCATTTTGTGAAGGAACCGGTTTTTACACCGTATAAAAGAGCTTTCGTCTCATTCCGTTGCTATTAATTGTGATCGTTTTGATTCATAAATCTTCTCAGGAGTTACGAGTTGACATCTACTCCAAAATTTTGGTGCTTTTGCATTAGTGTGAGCAAAGCCAGCAATCCATTTTGTCCAGCAACCCAAGCAAATATTTGAAACCACAAAAACCAGATGCTAATCATCATATGCCAGTAACCAAGATCCCTTCGCCGTTAAGTCATTTCTTCATTCCCTCATCTCTCGGTCCGAATCACCACTCGAGGGGCTCCTTCTTCTCCTCGCCCCGATTTGTTTTGGGAACAGGCACGGCCTTAGCGGCCAGTTTGCCGCCCTGTCCAGGACGCTTCAGGTAACCTGTGCCGTCGAGCCATGGGGTGTTTTGTGTCATGCGTCGCTCGAACTCGGCAATCTTGTCCTCCTGCTGCATGGTCAGGCCAATGTCGTCGAGACCATTGACCAGGCAGTGCTTACGGAACTCCTCAACGTCGAATGAGCAGATGGTCTCTCCGTCAGCGTTCTTGATTAGTTGATTTGGCAGATCAATCTCAATGTCGCGGTTGGCACGAGCCTCAGCGGCGATGGCTTCGAGGTTGTCCTTGTCCTCGATCCTGATGGGGAGCATGCCATTCTTGAAAGTGTTGTTGAAGAAGATATCAGCAAAGGAGGGCGCGATGATGCACTTGATGCCAAAGTCCAGAAGGGCCCAAGGGGCGTGCTCTCGAGAACTGCCGCATCCAAAGTTGGGTCCAGTGACAACCAGAGTCTTGGCCTGTCGGAAAGGCTCTTGGTTCAAGACGAAGTCGGGGTTCTCAGACCCATCCTCCTTGTATCGAAGCTCGTAAAATAGTGCGGTACCAAGACCTGTTCGCTTGATTGTCTTGAGGAACTGCTTGGGAATGATGGCGTCGGTGTCAACATTGGATCGGTCCAGAGGAGCCGCAGTGCCCTTCCAGATAGTAAACTTAGGCAGACCAGAAGCAGCACCTCCGGCACTGACCAGAGTGTTGGTGTGAGGCTGAGAGTCCTGAGGCTGATCTCCGATCATCTCTCGCTCCTCAGAGTCATCCTTGGTTCGTTCGTCCACACGGGGCTCCTCCGCGGGGAGCTCACGGGGTTTAAAAGCCGATTGATGGGTGTAGTGTGATAGCTTGCGAACATCGGCAAGCTTACCAACAATAGCGGCGGCAGCTGCCATGACAGGAGACATGAGGTGCGTTCGGCTAAGAGCACCCTGCCGGCCCTCAAAGTTTCGGTTGGATGTACTGGCACATCGTTCCTTGGGGGCCAGAATGTCAGGGTTCATGCCCAGACACATGCTGCATCCAGCTTCTCTCCACTCAAAGCCAGCATCAACAAAGATCTGGTCAAGGCCCTCCTCCTCAGCCTGCGCCTTCACAAGACCGGAGCCAGGAACAACCATGGCGCGCTTGATGTTATCGGCAACCTTTCGCCCCTTTACAACGTTGGCGGCGGCTCTCAGATCCTCAATTCGGGCGTTGGTGCACGATCCAATAAACACCTTATCGACAGGAATGTCCTCCATGGGTGTTCCAGCCGTCAAGCCCATGTACTCCAGCATGCGGCGGCCAGCAGCCTTCTTACTCTCACTGCTAAAGGTCTCAGGGTCAGGGACACATCCAGTGATGGGAACGACATCCTCAGGGCTGGTTCCCCAAGTAATGGTGGGAATGATGTCCTTGGCGTCAATAAAGACATCAATATCATATTTGGCGCCAGGATCAGACTGGAGAGACTTCCAGTAGGCAACAGCCTGGTCCCAGGTCTCGGAGCCATACTTGGGGGCCAGGGGGCGTCCCTTGAGATATTCAAAGGTGATCTCGTCAGGGGCAACCATACCAGCGCGGGCACCACCCTCGATGGACATGTTGCAGATGGACATGCGAGCCTCCATGCTCAGGTTACGGATAACAGACCCGCAAAACTCAATAACGGCACCAGTGCCTCCGGCAGTTCCGATCCTGCCGATGGCGTGGAGGACGACATCCTTGGAACTGACACCAGGGGCCAGCTCACCGTCAATCTGTATCCTCATGTTCTTGCTGCGCTTGGTAATGAGGCACTGAGTGGCCAAGACATGCTCAACCTCGCTGGTACCGATACCAAAGGCAAGGGCACCAAAGGCGCCATGTGTTGAGGTATGACTGTCACCGCACACGACGGTGGTTCCGGGGAGAGTGAAGCCCTGCTCGGGGCCAATAATGTGGACAATACCTTGTCGTTTGTCGCCCAGGCCGAAATATGTGACACCAAACTTTTTGACATTCTCCTCCAGAGTGACACACTGTGTTCGCGAATCGTCCTCCTCGATGAATGAAGCAATGTCCTTCAGGGCTTTGCGGGATGTGGTGGGGACGTTCTGCAGGGTCAAGGGTTAGTAAATGCTCGGTTTACCACCATTTACAGTGGCTTTCTTAGTCAATTGGCAATGCATACGTGATCAGTAGTTGCGAGAGTGCAATCAGGTCTTCGGACTTTGCGGCCTGCATTTTCGAGACCCTCGAAGGCTTGCTGTTGGTAATTGGTTAGCGGATGTTCGGAACATGACGTCGATGCTTTGGGGAAGTTAAACTTACTGGTGATGTCACCTCGTGGACCAAGTGCCGGTCTTTTGGCCAACTTCGTCAGTTCACTGCCCATAAGCAGAATTAAACACACAGAAACGTACCGATGTAGAGAAGAATTGTGCCATCGAGCTTTTCGTCCACGATATGTGCCGAGAACACCTTATCGTAGAGGGTCTGGGGGTTACCCACGGGAGCAGGCATATTGATGTTTATAACCACCCTGAGTTGATGACTTTGATATAGTACTGAAGACACGGACGGCGTGAGTTATGACTCTCGTAAACAGGGGATATCACGAAGGCGGGGTGAGAAGGTGTGAAGTTGGTTATAGAAGAAGATGATAGAGTTGTGAAGGTGAAGGGAGGAAGCTATAAGACTCCGCTTTGAACAGGGGAACAGAGCGAGGAAATGATGCAGCTGAAAAAAGAAGAAGTCAGGAATTGGACTGGAATTACCTAGGAAAAAAGGCGTCTCCTCCTGGGGTTTATCAACAAAATTTCATCTGAGCCCCTCCCCTGCCCAATTCCACGAGCTTCATAGAATTGGCACGAGGGCGCCGATGATCGGAGGGGTCCGTTTGCGGCCGTCAGCAATTGGAGCTCACCAAGAGGCCAGGAGCCCCAGGACGGGCGCCAGCGCGGGGTAGACCCACAGCTGCCTCCTGCACTGATTGCTAAATAATTGGTTACTATTGGCTGCTCGCTGATCGCTGCTTTTTCAACCTCCGATGTCAAAAGTCCAAGACCTCCGATTGCCATTCAGTTCTGGTCCCTCTCCAAACTCCACGGCTGTACCCTGGTCTAATTACGACATCAATTGACTTGCCTCACTCAATGCCGAGTCTTAGACATATGCAAATTAGCTAATAGCACCAGATTTCGGCTGGCACTTACGGTGTTACCTGAACATGTACCTTAGGAATACGGAGAGCCAACACAGCTTGAGATATTGGAGAATCAATACAAAGTGGACCAGACAATCAATTTTAACATCAACCATGCGATAATCAGGGTAATTCTGTATCGTAAAGACGTACTATGTATCATCTATTTTTACCTCCCTCCGCATCCGCCATCGGCGTGCGGCTTGCCCCGGGCTATGTTGTCTCCGGCACCGGTCCTTTCCCGGGTATCCGCCCGGCCATTGTGTACCTAGTCGTCCATGTAGACTCCGGTCAAGCTCCGCCGAAACATCGCCAGTGCCTCATCAACCAAACATTCCCAGTCCTCTTCCCTACACTTCATTACGATTGCCGTTAACTCCATACCCCATACTAATGTCACCAACAACCCGAATATAAGGGGTAATGCGAGACAAGTACTCGCCAAATCCGTCCAACCATCACTGTCTGGATCTGTAGCTCTCCAGTACGGGGAACTGTAATCAAAGACAGGCTTCACCGCCTTCCAGTACAATCTCAAAAGCTGTATGTTGTACCCCTTGATCGTACACAGAAACTCCTTGATAGCATCCCACAATCCTCCCGTCACACCCTGCTGAGATCTCTTACTGGAAAGATCTACGATGCCGTCTTCGGCGTTCCATTGTCTTGGAAGACTGTTTGGCATGTGCATCCGCGGATTCGTTGCTCGATTGCTGGCTCCTGGCATATATATTTGAGATAGAAGATCCAGATTGCTCAATTGAATGCTGACTTTCTGAGGAATCATCTCCGTGTTGTCCTCCTTTTCGATGTTTTTGACGTCCATTGTGCAAGTGGATGTTGACGAACTGCTGCATCGGTCCTGTGTTGCTGGTACCTCTGGTAGTTCCCCCATGGTGTCGCACCCTTGTGCCTGTGGTTGATTTCTCGACTTCTCGAGAAGACTCTCCGATATAGTATCGATCACTTGAATCTCTGACACGGACGCCGATTTCAGCAATGTATTCAGTCCACGATTCTCTGGGGAAGCTTCCAAGCTGTTTGGCGTTGTGCCAAATCTCCTCAGGTTGTGGATTACCCGACTTAGCCTGCGCTTGCGCCGTAGGCCCTCTCCGGCCTCTTGACCTCTCTTCGGGGGGTATTTCGATGTTATCTGGTCGCACCCAGTAATGGTGGTGATGTTTGTGGATGCAGACGCCCCCTTGACTTCGCACCTATTCGTGATGTCGTGATTCGCGCTCTGCGTCCAAACCCGCTCGTTTATTCGATCTTTGGTCACGGGTTGCTTGTGGACTTGATGTAAGGATTGGGGTAGAGTCCCTCTGATTTTCTGGTGGTTTGTGTGTGTTATTTCCCCGGTGGTTGTGGGTGGGCATTGCAGCTTCTCTTTGACTGTCTCTTCCTTCGAGAGAAATGGGGGAGCGGTGAGGGGATCTCGAGTTGCTGACCGCTTTGCCTCGTTCTGGGGCAGTGGGCCGCTTGTGATCCCAGCTTTCAATGTTCGTCGCCGGAGCAGTAGGACTGTTGGAGACGGCGTTGAACTGTTCAGTGCCTCTTGCCCCCAACTGGACCGTATCTTTAGGCTTCCTGTTAGGTGCGGGTTCTATACACGTCCTGTCAGGGCTTGCTGACGGTATGTCGAGACTGGAGTGTGTTGGCACTGGCTTTCTGGGGAACTTGACGCGGTCCGTTCCAATTTTGTCGGGAGGGTAGTGGATTTCTCGTGGGCGGTCGTCAAATCTTGCACGTAGCTTTCTGGAATGTTGTTCTCGTATTGGCTTCGTATCTCGATCTTGCTCTTCACTAGTAAGTGGTTGGTGCTGGATGTTGTGAGGTTTGGTTTCATCGAGAGTTCCGATAAAGAGTCCTTGCTGATTGACACTCGAGGTATCTGGGTTCCTCCTGGTTCTATTGCCCCTTCTATGCCTTTCTCTAAAAAAGAATTGGAGTGTTCGTTTTGGTCTCTGTGGTGCGCCAGTGATCCGTCCGCCTCGTGGAACTTCTCATTCCCTTGCAGATATTTTGTCTTATCCAAAGCCTTTTGTATCTGTGTATCACCGTGCCCGGATGCAAGGAAAGACTCTGGGATCTTATCTCTGTCTAGCCTGGGCTCGCTTGGGTTATGGAAACTTATGTCATTCTCGAAAAGCTCCAAGGCTGAAGGAGACGGGTTTGCCAGGCTGTGTCGATGAGGGGTTCTGATCACTGTGTCAGATGAGTTGGAGCTTTCCTTGGGTTGTACAGCAGGCGGGACTTCTTCATCGGACGGTTCCTTTGAGTTATTGTGAAGAACAGGGAGGTCTAAGTCGATCAGCCCTTCCTCCTTTGCCATATCTAAGTCTCGTCGTGACGGGCGTCCTAAATCGAAAGACGGATTTAGTTGGATGTGTCAAGGCGAAGGTGGCATAGATTAGAATACTGACTTGAGAAAACTGAAGTACTTCTGTGTGATTGGGCAATCGGGCTCAAACCAGGCTCCTGAACCGACGACCACTGGTGTGTCCCCCTTCGCCATTTGGCAGTGGCAGAAGCTGCCAGTTGTTTCTCTGCTTTCTCTTGTCGTCCTGCCTTCTCGACTTCGCGGTCGAGATGTATCTTGACGATTTCGATCTCGGCCTCCTTTCTTTCAGCAGCCGATAAAGCGTTCTTGGCCCGTGACTCGAGGTTCAGTAGCTTTTGTTCCGTCTTCGAGCTCAGCGTGCTCTCTCCACTGTCCGATGTAAGATCAAGAATACCTGTCTGCGGATTGATACCTTGAACTCCCAGGTAATCTCCGCTCTCTCTCAAACTTTCCCGGTCCTCTCGTGCTTTTCTCCTTGCCTTGCGATTGGCTTCTAGAACTTCCAATATGCTAGGTGTTCCTTGAATGACTGCCGCAAAGGACTGAGCTCTGGAAGAGCGCCTTATGGGTTGCTTCTCTTTGTCCTTCTCGGCTTCTATACTGTCACTCCGTTTCTTCTGACCGCGCTTCTTGCCTGTTCTCAGGGAATCGAATTCATTCCATCTGCGATAATTCGGCATTCGAGGCTCTTTCCCTCTGTCTTTAGATGCGGCCGTTGGTTCAGGCAATGCTTCACTTAGGTTTTTCGGTGTGTTCCAATCCACAAGGCGATCTGAACCCCCGGTTTGGCTGCGTTGACCCCCTCGGCGATTTGAGGCAGAGCGATGCCGTGCTGATGCTCGATTGTTGACTTTGTGTTGAATTTGAGATGGAGTATTGCCAGCAGCTTCTCCGATTTCCCAACCCCCATTGTTTCTCAATGTTCCTCCTCTCTCTGCACGATGACTTGGAAGCTTGTTCCTGAACCAATCTCCCACATCCCCCAATGTGGCACTCCGAGTAGGTTCCTGTCTTTCCTTAGCTAGTATACCCAAATCTCCAAGTGGTAGTCTTCTCTCGGAATCATCCATGCGTTGAGGAAGATTCTGTGGACGTGAAGGCAGGGGAGGATGGTCAGACAATGCTGCCGTGCGGCGTAATGATGACCAATGTGGCTTCTCAGACATATCTAGGTGCAAGCAATCGCGTCGCTGATCAGTAACTGTACTCTTGTTGATTGATTGTTCGGCCGTTGATTAACGATAGTATGGGTAAAAGGGGGTGATTAGTGATTGTAATATTTTCGAACTTGCGAGATGAGAGGCGCTAGGTATAGACAACAATTATAGATACGAGGATCAGGAGTGATTGTCGAAGAAAAGATTCGTCACATCAAGTGAACCATGGGCATGGATCCCGAGAAGCCATCAACTTCGCCTTCCTCGTATATGCCACAGCGATATTTCAAGGGAAACCACAACGAATGCATCCAATTCTCCCACCTGCCATCGTTTCCAACATCCCTTGATGCTTAACACATAATAACGAATCATGGCAGTATTAGAGCAGGCATAAATTATCAAATACAAGCTGACGATGGAAATAGGTTAAGGGGATTTAGGGTGTTCCATGGTATTTATTCAGAAGCCAGACCTTAACGCCAATCCTTGCCATCTGGGGCTACACTCAGTTTCGATGCGGTTAAACGTATTAATAAACAAGATAATAATTGGAAAGCTACCATCGCGGATGACGATTATCCGAGGTTGCTTGTTGCCGACCCAATCCAGCAAAGGGGTTGCCGCCTCCATTAGGTCTTGAACCTGTTAGACGACGACTCTCAAGCTTTTTCGATGGTGTTGTTGCTCCCCAGTTTCGTTGCTCGTAGGCTGCCATTTCTCGAGAATTACGCGGAGATGCTGCTTCCTGGGGATTGAGTTCATTAAGACTGGTGGCCTTCTTGAGGGGTGACTTGTTATGGGTGTGGATGCCCATGTTTCCGCCAAAGTTCATTCCCTGAACCCCCGAAGATGTCCCAGTTGATGTGTAGCCTGCAGGCAAACTATGACGAGGTACGGTGCCTCTCTGGCTGGTAGCGGGTCTGAAAGCTTCCGAGCGTCGAGTTGCTGTGGGAGGCGTGAACATGTGAGGCTTCATTACGTTGTTGGAGGTTGGGGTGAGGGATCGTTCCTCAGGGGTACGATCCGTTCCAGTGTATGGGTTAGAGTGCACCTGGAAACCATGACGGATCTGAACTGTAGGGGTCCCAGTCTGCACAAATTCCTGATAGTCGTCGGGCTGGTCTGTCGAGAACTGTGTGCCGATATCGCGCACCGTAGGGTGAAGACGGGGGTGAACAAATTTGGTATCATACTCTTTCATCACTTGCTCCTGAATCACGGCCTTATCCTTTGCTTGTTGCGCAAATCGAGAACAGAAGAAGAGAAGCTGAGCAGAAATAAGGGCCTGCAGAACAAGTGTATTCAGAACCGTCACACTTGGTCGGGGATCGAGAGGAGCTAGAGGAAGGAAGATCATGTACACCAAAACATGTCCAGGGCCAAAGAGACAAGCCAGGCGCAAGGACACTGGCAGAGGATCCCAGACTGACAGCTCCCAAACATCCGATGTCTTATCTGGGTGGGCTCGCGACTCGGCAGATTCTGGTGTTATCAGATTCGCGAGATAGCTCAGGGGCGTTGAAGGCGATGCGCTCGATTGGTTCACTTTCACACGTCGTGCAGAAGGCGTCGAAAGCGGCTTGTCGACCTTGGCCAGAAAGAGTCGGTACTTGCGCGTTCGCGTGATCGTGTAGAAAGCATTGGTGAAGGAGAAAGCTATGAGGGCCCATACCAGGGGATAGACCTTTACAATATATGTGGTTAGCCTCGACATGATGTACAGCAGTCTGAGAGGACGAGAACTTACCATGAATGATAGCCACCCTGAACTGGTATCATCACTAAAAATGTCGTCACTTGAAGTTGATGTTCCTGAATTCGCGCGCGCAAGTAAGAAGACGAAGTTCATGGCAAGGCCCATTTGTGTTCCAACAGAAGCTGAATCCCAATCTCTCGTTTCCAGTTCTTCGGATAGCCAAAGCAAAAAGTCCATGGGGTTGATTGCAGCCATGATACGCTCTCTGAGCGGCTGCCGGCGAACTAGGCGTGGCATGTTGAGCATGCAGGGTATTGACTCCTTTGAAATCGTGTATTTGCGATCGCAATACCAGGAAGGAGAGTCGTGTGTCGGCACAAAAGTAATAAAGAAAGAAAAGGCGGCTCTTTGGCTGGATGTTGTTTACTTTGAGCTACCTGTTGCTAAGGACCAGGTCAATTCTTTGTTCACTAGTAAAGTGCCTGCCTGAAGCTGACCAGTAGAAACCCAGTGGAGGCTGCAGCATCCACCTGACGTGGGGATCAATCAGTACCTTACCTTACTCGCAATGGCATGGTCAGAGCTTCCAAGTAGAGCGGAACTTCAGGCGCCGACCTCCTCGTGGTTGTAACTCCAATCATCACCTCAGCGCCATCAACACTAACAAGAGGGACGCCCAAACACAAGTCCACATTCATCAGGATGGCGTCGCAAGCAGATTACAAGGACCGTCAATTTCTCGCGGTCATCGGCGACGAAGTATGTGCTGCAATAAAAGGCTCTTTGTTCGAAAGCTTGCGCTGACGTAGCTCTCATCTAGGACTCCGTAACAGGCCTGCTTCTCGCGGGTATCGGCGTGAGTCTCAATCACTGCTCAGTTTCTCTACACAGGCTAACTCTATTTAACAGCATGTGACTACAGGCGCCGATGCTCAGAAGAACTTCCTCGTTGTTGATGGCAAGACCGATACAGCTGCTATTGAGGCCGCGTTTGATCGATTCACTGAGGATCGCAAAGATATTGGCATCGTACTCATCAATCAACATGTTAGACAACGTTCCGATTCTTTTTGCCGCTGAACTAACTCTCCTGAAGATCGCCGACCGAATCCGACATCGCATTGACACCTATACCGCCGCGTTCCCTGCTGTGTTGGAGATCCCAAGCAAAGACCACCCCTACGACCCTGAGAAGGATAGTGTATTGAGACGAGTGCGACGCCTCTTTGGAGAGTAGGAGACATCGTTTCACTGGGCGCAGGGATTTGTTTCGGGATAATGAAGCGAGCATGGTATAGAGGCAGCAGTGAGCATGGCCGTACATCATTTGAGGCCAGCATTGCGGTTTTTTCTTCTTCGACTTCATGTTATGCAGGGCAGTTCCTATTACATAAATGCAGGGTAGAGTACGATGCAATGGACTCATTATCAGATATGCTAAATAGATCTAAAGCCGCTGCAGGTTGCTCGGGAAGAGCTAGAAGATTCGCCAAACCAAACGTTAACCGAGAACCCCATGAGGACGTGCCCAGCGATAAGTCATGCCGTCATGTGTATGTTATGAATGCGCCATAATCCCAATTACAGATCGCTGCCGAAAAAGCCCATGCTGCTACGAGAGAAAGTGACAGTTGCCGTGAGGCAGGTAATTTGGACATCATCGGCGGTGAAGACGTCGGCCAGAACAGTATATTTGCCCTGGGGCGAGTTAGAAACAGGCATCGGAAAAGCAAGGAATATTAACATACCGGAGGGATCTCGGCAGGAAGGTCTACAGTCTTGGTGATCTCGACTTCACCAGCTTCGACAGGACACTTCAGGTCGACATTGCCAATCTGCTCACACAGATCGGCCTTGGTGCTAATAAGGCGAATAAGTCCATACTTGACAGTCAGAAGGACATAAGCGTCCTGCTCAATCTTCTGCTTGACTATTCCTTTGGCCTTGATCAAGAGTTCCTGGCCACTATCCAGATGTTAGTATCTCATGGTTGTGCAAGTATAAGCAGGTGACTCGTACGCTTTGGGAGGATTAGGAGCAAGGTCGACCTTGTCGATCCTGATCAGGTCGGCAGTATGGTCTCCGGGGCACAGCTCGAGGGGAGAGTCGCCGGGAATCTTTAGGTCGTCGTTGATAGTAACATCGGGAGCCTTGCCATTGAGAACGCTCAGAGCAGCCGCTGGGGCCAGGCATGCCGTCAGACATGCGGTGACGGTAGAGAATCTCATCGCGCAGTGTTTATCGCGAAATTTGATGGGTTGTGGGATATGGTGATGTGTGCGAAAATAATACGAAGCAGTAATTAGATGATGGAAGTCGTGTGAAGATGAGAGAGTCGTTATCAGGGCAGAATGGATGGCGAGTGGCTTAGTGTTGAGTGCGTCATGGGACTTATCCTCCACTTTTTGGTCCAACAACTGGCCGAGAGCGGCTGGGAATTTGATGCCTTACCGCCTTGCAGATGACCGCGGGCCGCATCCGAGTGCACTAAGAAGCTACGTACCTTACCTTATCATGGAGCCAAAAGTCTAGAACCAAATGATTGAATCAAGTCTCGAGCATGAAAGCCATTATAATAAGTGACGAAATGAGTTTGTGTGGCAGCCAAAGAAAGCATATAGATTATTAGCTTCGAGTTAATTATCATTTTGCATATCACGAGAGTCAAAAGCTTACTACCTTCCTCCTGCTCGTTCTCATGCAGGTTCCTGTCTCAAGTTTGCGGAGGTGGAACATTACCATGTCGACTTACAAGCCCAGCCTCCTCACTTCCAATCACATGAAGCCATTCGAACTTAGCGCTGCTGACCGACATTCGACCTGAGGCACAAAGTCGAAGCCTCGTGCACGGGCCATGCTCAGACATTGGTATATAACCGCACTTTTCTTCCAACCCATTTTGAACTCTTCATACTTACCTTGCCTCAGGAAAGCCAGCTCAAGAATTGGCTTTTCTAGTGTGGAGGGCCTGCATTGCACACCCGCGGAGTCACTCTACTCTCTATTGTCCTTCGGGGCCATAGGGGGCGGAATTTTTGATTTATCACCATCTTTCATTGTGATCTGCTGCTTGCGGCGGGCATGAAGAAGGAATTTTTCAAATTTGCTATGGAATTGTACACGCGGCTGCTCTTGCGTCCGACAATTTACCGTACCTGCTAGCTGGCCCCTGTTTGAAATCAGGAAAGGTATCGGAATCATCGTGGAACATCACAACCACATATCACAAGAAGGACTTCATCAGTGGAATTACGGTGAGACGCGCCGCTTCTAAGCTGGGTGCCTGGTGTTGCTATTGGCTTTTAGCGTATGGGAGCTTCAATGTCTCCATGTGTTGGACAAAGCGTATTTTCATGGTGACTTGCCGATAGGTTAACCCCTACCCGTGAGTCGATCTTCGTCACCAGGTTGATATCGCACTGTATGTACCATGCCGAGGGAACACAAGAGAACTCGGGATGTATACCATGGGTGACAGATATACCAGGCCAGTTTAGCAGAGACCTAAACGAGTCTTTAGGTTGGCGAATTTTGACATCACAGGTCAAGGCTTGAAGTTTTCTTGATACTGCGTTACCTCTGGTGCAACTTTCTCCACTTCCGTACCTTATGTAGGTGTGAGTCTTTGAGGCTAAGGTACCTTACCTGTGTGCTAGTAAGGTTTCGTCACGACGGGGACAGGGTCTGACAGTCAAGAGGAAGGAAGTCACCTGTGGCTGTTGGTGCATGCTTCGTGTTGACTGCCACCATTTACCAACGACTCGAGCTGTCAAGTTCGAAGAACATAGTCACAGGAAAATGGAAAATACCTAGGTAGCTAGGCGGCGCTCCGTAAAACAGATAGGTATTTGTATTTGCAGCAGTTCAGGGTTGCACTCGGATCTTATACATACATACACAGGCGATTTCCATGCCCTGGCCGGCCAAGCATGGTGCAAATACGGGCAGCATCGCGAGACAGACACGACACGGTAGTGATGGAAACTTGTAGCGCATATCCGTAGGTGTTCTCAACAGACCGTGGGAGGAGCACGTCGGCGTCTCAAGGAAGGTCGTTAGTTAACTGTGCGTGTTGGGTTCCTATCGAGGTGCTCAAATTGTATGTAAGAAGGCATAAACGTCATAGGTTCTTGATAGGTGTGTTTGCACAAGTTAAATATAATTAAAACAGATACTTTCTTATCTATGTCTTTACTTTACTAGTAAGCCTTTTTATACATTTGGTTTCCTATTAAAATACTACCTTTTATAAAATATAATATAATTATCACTCC
>JABSSZ010001490.1:0-29536 GCA_013755755.1 Fusarium sp. NRRL 25184
GGAGGAGGAGGAGGAGGAGGATAAGGATAAGGAAGAGGAAAAAGAGGAAGAAGTAATAAAGGAGGATCAAAAGAGAAAGAAAAAGACAAAGAACAACAAGACCGGTAACAAAGGGAGGCGTTAACAATAGGCACATAGGAGCCACTACTGTCATTTATCTTTGCTATTAGACATCAGTATGCGATGCCTAGTTCCTCCATAGGTTTCCATAGTCACTGGGCAAACCGTACTCTGAATCTAACTGGGACTTTTGAATGAGTTGGTTTGGTCATGGTTGTCTAAAGAGCATCAGACGTCTCGCAGGTGGACTCAAGGTCTCCAACCAAAGCCATATAAAGTGTCATCTAAATAAATGTCAGTACCATTCACTCGGCTGAGTCTCTGACTTGTTCTTTGTTGAATCATGGGAGCCAAGTTATTGACAAACTGCATGTCACCCTTGTGAAACAACGACATGGCGAGCTTCACGGCTAGAAAGTGCAGTGTGTAAAGGACTCTGTAATTGGTGGGATACCTGCTAATTGAGGGAGACTACAGTAGCCCGTGTATTCACAGCGTGCGTACTGAGTCATTAGACGCTGAGGATTCTCGCCTGTGGCAGGCGAGATAGGTCACTCTACAAAGGCCTATGGCTTAGCCAACGTTTAAACAACGCCAGATATTGTTTTTGCTAATGATTTCACTCTTTCCAACTACTTTCAGCTGCTTCACCTAGCACGAGCAGTGCGATTACACCACTCTAGTTAGTGTGAAAGATCTGTATCTTTATTACATATGCCAGTGTTCTAGTTCTATGGGTGTTGATTTTAATAGTAGTGCCTCTGACATATACAATTACTGCATCTATTTCTTTCCATAGTATTATCTGCAAATTATTATAATATTTAAAAAAAACCCCAGAAGTAATAAGGCTCTTTTTACAGTATATCAACCTATAAGACCACAGCGCAATTATAAGGCCCTGCAAATATGCAAACACCAAAACCCAACCACGATATCCCATCCCCTTGTGCAGTAACAAAAACTAAATCATCCACAAACCGCAAAAAATATCTCTCGGAGCTGCGGGCTTTGGGCACCACTTATCCCTATTCCATCTTCTTCTGTCTTGCTGGTGTTCCCAGCCCGCAACTCAAGCTTTCCAGGCAGTAAGGAGACCGGATTCGATCCCACGAACCGTCCCGGAAGCGGCGAGAGATCGGTCGTACACGCTTTGTTAAACCGTTAGGCCAAAGCGAGCTGCCGCCACATCTGGTGATAGGGGTTCAGTGTCTCTGACAGATAAAGCTATGGCGGGGGGTGGTTTAGGTGGTGGTTGAAGTGTTGGAGGTGGTGACTGGCAGGTGTTGGCAGTGTCAGGGGCAGAGACTGGTGGATCGGCTGGAAAAGAGGGCACGATGGTGTCAGATCTGTTAATCTGTTGGACTCCGATAGTGTCTGGAACTGAAGGTCTCTGGCATTTGTTGAATGGTGATGGGTGAGACTGGAGGGATATCTTTGTTGATGCTCACGCCAAGTCACATCCTCAACCACCTTTTCTTGGAAACCCTCCATGGAAAGTGTTCTAGGTCTTCTCAGATCATATAAAAGGTATCTCATACACGAAAAGCTGACAAGAAATGGTATGTCACCCATCCAACTGCAGAGGCTCGTAAACCACCAACATACTTGCCGCTGCATGCTTCAGGACATAGGAAGCCAACTTTTTATAGTGTTTCGGTCTGCAGTCATCAGACACTTCGTGACAATTCTCGGCCTCAAAGGTTTCCAGATCCATCGCTTCAACAACGATGGAAAGATACTCTGCACACTCCTCCTCATCCTGACCAAAAGGAGCGAGGCATCCCGCCCACTTGAACAGTATGGCGTTGAGTATAAGGCGACTCATTTGACCGTTGGCGGTATGAAAAGGATGAACACTGAGGAAAATGTGACTGTATTTTGCTGCCAGTGCCACGGGATCAACCTCTCCATTTTCTCCGGCAGCCAGGATATCAGCTCGGTAATTGGCCATCATCTTGTCCATCGCAGCGGGAATCTTGTTGGGGTCCATGTAGGGACGGGACGTATCCTGTAGGGGAGATGTGCGATATTTACCGCTGTACTCGGTATCATAAGTTCCTTCCGTTTGATTGAACTCATTTGTCAAGATGCGATGCGCTTCCTTGATAATATCCTCGGACAGGTCGCTCTTGTAGGTTTGGCAGGCAAGATATTGAGCAGCCTTGAGATGTTGTCCCACCTCTCGATAGATTTCCACGTCGAGACCCAAGAGGTCAAATGGATCACTGATCGAGCCTTCAAAAATGGCTCGGCAAAGCTGACTTGTGGTATCCAAGTCGAAACTGACTGCTTCGATGTTGTTGGAGCCTTGGACAAGGCGATAGGTGCAGTCCAGGATATGCCGTTGCATTATGTCCGGATCAATAGTTCTTTCGAATATGAGTTCGCGGAAGAGTTCATATAGTTGCCTGGGGTCATCTTCTGGGGACCTTCTGACATAAGAACTCGTGTCCATCGTGATCAATAGCCGATGTGTTTGCGTGGTCGTTGAGTGACCTGTGGCGTTGTCTTGTAGAGTAGCCATGGTCTTTAAGATGCAGTAGACAGTGCAGATTAAAAATAAGGGCTTTTCTTCGTATTCTGGTGATACTGAAAGCTCTTGGTCACTGGTAGATGATGAAGAATGACCAAAATGGGTGAGTGAAAAGGTATGGAAAGCAGTGGTTTGGAAAAGTGAACCTTCCTTACCATGGGTCTCTAAACTTCACTTTACTGAAGTTTAACTTTCGAAAAACAACCTTGTAGTTTATCTTTATCTTTATCTTCATCTCTATCTCGTTCCGCTCCCATGAGACTAAAAGTCTAGATTGACAAATAGGAGTCACCTAGACCACCAATCCAACTGTAAACTTCTCCCACGACTCCTCAATCTTCTCCTTGGCCGCCTTGAGCTCCTCAACATCCCACATACACTCAACAAACTTCCCACTCAGAAACTTGGCCTCATCACTCGCAGCCCAAACAGCAAAGTCACTGGGAAGTGACACATCCTCTGGAACAAGTCCATATTCCTTGACGACATCCACAAGAGGTCGAGTAATGGCCGTGTCCATGATGAGTCCGGGGTGAAACTGTATAACAACCTTGTCCCGGTTCTCATTGGCGTACCATTCAAACACTTTATAAGATCCAAGCTTTGAGCCGCGATAGGCTGAGAATCCAGGCATAAACTCTGTATACATTGCGCTTGTGGATACGTGGATGACTGTGGCTCCGGGAGTGGCGAGAGGGTCGAATGCACGCAAGAGGTTAAAGTTTCCTTTGATGTTGATCTCAAAGGTGAGCCACCAATCGACAGGATCTGCCACGGTGACATGTTCGGTCTTGGGCATGTATCCAGCGTTTGCGATGAGAATGTCGATCTTTCCGTTGATTGCGGTCGTGTAAGCTTCAAGGACAGACCGAGTTGAGTCAGCGTTGACAATGTCAACTGTATAAGTCCAGACTCTAGTTTCAGGGTAGTTTTGCTCGATGTAGGCTTTGTTTTCGAGGAGTGTCTTTTCTGTTCGGCCAAGAAGAGCCAAATTGGTGATGCCTGATTTTGCAAATGACCTGGCAATGCTGGCACCAATACCAGAGCCTCCGCCTGTGATTACAGCATTTTTACCTCTGGTCGAAAGCTCAGGACGAAGAGGAGAGATGGATGGGTATGAGCTTTTGTGAAGGGTGTTGACTGGAGATGCCATTTTGGTGACGTTCAATTGAGTGACGAGAGAATGAATGAGAGCGATTACATTTCAATTCTCCTACCCTTTTCTACACTATATACACATTCTCAACCCCAGGATCCTTCAACATCTTTGTGAATCCTTCCACTGAGGCATCGTGAGTTCAACGTTGAGTTGCGTTACACTTATTCATGCGCTGACGCCTCACCCTTGCTACATGACTACCCCACCAGCCACCATAACGCCTCATAACGTTATCAATCCTCTCTTGGTAAGTCAGCAACGTTATTCCTCCAACATCGTCATCACACTCCCTATGTCATTGAAATGTCGCCTCCGGGCAATGGAGATAGTTCTGATGTATGTGGATCTCGAAATTACCAAGCACAAATTTCCGAATTACAAAACACCAACTGACATGCATCAACAGCCAAAGCGAGAGCGCAGCAGAGTTGCACAGCGCGAGTATCGCAAAAGACACGCCTCAAAGTTCAACACTCTCAAAGATGAGAATCAGAGGTTGAGAAATGCTCTGAAAAGAGTCGAGAAGGTCGCGCTGAAGCGTGCTGGGAAGGACCAGGAACTCGAGGCGGCGCTGGCTGAAGCGCGAGAAACTCTTGGAGAAGAGAGCGAAAGTCGAGCCTTGACAACTTCTGGTTCAATAGACACTGACCCAATCTCTGCTGAGAGATTATCATATCTTTCAGGGTTGTTGTCGTCGGATATCATGATTCATGCGCAATCGCTTGGGCAAAACACCGCGCCTCCTCGTCTAAGTCTAGAGCAGCAACTCTGGACTAACACGGACAGACTGGCCCGCATCTTTGAAGCGCCATCAGATGCAGGCAAATATCTCGGCGATGGTCTTTACACATTTGCAGGAACGTTGTACTGGGCATGCACAAGAAATACGGTATCGCTATGGGAGACATACAAGCTCAACATGATCGGTAGACCCGGACTCCCAGCCCAAAACCCCATGGACCGATTATTCAACCACTCAAAGCACCTAAACGATCGAAGATTCCTGCTTTCCCTCGCACTGGCTCGACTAGAATACAAGCATAAAGGCTTCATCGATCTCCCACGTGCAGGGACCGAAATGGTGTGGAAATCAGTGTTGCCTGATCTACGACGAAAAATGGAACAAGAACTAGTCGAGAAAGGACAGGGACCCGAATGGTGGAAGACTCCAGGGGAAGTTGAGAACCATTTGCGCAAGTATCTCGAACCAGCCGAGATTGACGAGTTACAGGCTCTCGTGGAGGGGAGAGGATCAGAGGAGGTTTTGGCCAAGTATAAGCCTTTGGTTGAGATGATGATTGCTGAATTTGTCTGTTTTCCAGATGGGCCGAGATGGAATCTTTTGTATGTTGCTATGGCTGTTGGAAGTTGGAGGAGTGATCATCCGAAGCCTTCAGAGTTGGTGCAAGATTTGAGTGCGAGCGTTTAGAGCGATTTATGAGCGAATGAATGATATTCCTATCCCTATTCACGATAGACGAGATAATCTACACAGTACAGCCGTTAAGAAAGATCTATGCTGAATAATCCCAGATCCATGGTTGACAGTCGGGACCTGGCAGGTATCACAGACTCCACTGGACCCTTGCGTTCGAACCCCTGTAGATCAACGCCCTACCGCTGCCCCAGCGACGACCCTAACCTTAGTAACTTATACCAAACAATCGACCCCAGCTTCAATGTCCGTCATCAACCATCATGACAGACAACGGTCTAAAATCACGTCTGGCCTCTGTCCTTCCAAAAGGCCACGACTTTACAATCCTCCACATCTCAACACCCCCCACAAAGACCGACCCTCTGTACTCCCCACCACCAAACGAACGGCCCGAGCGAACGTATTGCGAAAACCATTTCCTTGCCGTTTCAATCGATGCAGACGGCAAGCAGGTTTTAGTGTTGGGAGTCGAAGTCTTTATCTATACGACTGCTCGATCGACTACGTTGTTTGTTTCAAAGGCCGATTCAACGGGTTATCTGACGCTTCTCAATCTTCCCAAGGGGACACCGAGTCCTATTCGTGAGATATGCGCCACGTTTGTTGGATTCCTTGTTGAGAAGAGGAAAAGGAAGGATATCCAATTCATCGTCAATTTATTCGCCCGTGCGCAAGATCAGTATCTATTTCCTGGAAGTGTCGACAATAAGCGAAAGCATGTCCTCGATGACCGCGGTCTAATCAAATGGTGGTGTCGCGTGCTCGATCCCCTTCTCGGACCGGCACCAAAGTCGGTAGAAGCACCATGGAAGAGTTCAAGGGGGTACCTCGTCGTGCCGGGGTTGGAGCCAAATGAAATTCGAGCAATGACACCTCGAAGAACAGACGCTGCTTGGGAGTTTACGCATCCGCTTGAACGAATATCACATTATTATCGAGAATTTGACTGGGTACCCCCTCGATGCCTGATCCCACACTTTCCTGACGATCCCAAATCACGATTCCGAGACGAGCTTGATGAAGAGGCTGCGAGTTCGCAAGCAATGAAGACGCAAGGCAGCTGGAAGAGTGTCAAGACTCTTGACATGTTTTGGGAAATGATGGCTTACCGACAAGAATGCTCCAGTGGTCGCATGACGGGATTTATCTGGTTGGTATTCGACGACAAGGAACCTGAACCAGCAGCAAACGAGTCTTTCCCATCGACAAATCCACCATCAACACCAAAGGCTCAGCGAATCACTCAAATAACACCAACCACAACACCCCGAAAACTCTTCCCTGGCAAAAGTCAGCCAGAGACCAAGGCAAAGAAGAAGAAATCCAAGAAGAAACTCACAGGTCCCATCATCCCTCGAAAACCCCAGATCAAGCGGGCGAAACACAATTATCTCCTTGATCGTCCTGCAAATACAGCGTACTACTCGTGGACGCCTGAAGGTCGTGGTGAGAAGATTGTCGATGAGGCAACCTACAAGCGCATTGTAGAGTTGTTGCTACACCTAGACTTTGCTACACTCAACAAAGCGGTTGGTAGTACACGCCGCTGGTTGAGTGAAGGCGGAGGCGGTGGTAACTGGGGTGTTGTTGTATCTGGTACGCGCGAGACGCCAACTCAAACGGCACATGACGGCGAGAATGGTGTAAACAATCTCACGGGTCTTGTCAAGAGGAAGCGAACTGACTCGACTGTTGATGAATCTCAAAACAAGGTTAATGTCCTTGGAGGGGGGCTCGTCAAGAAGAAGCCAAAAGAGGAGTCAAAGGTTGTGAATGTACTTTCCACTGGTCTGATTAGAAAGAAGCCCAAGGAGTAAGTGTGTTTGTATAATTAGCGTTGGGTATTGTTAAGCCGGAGTTGGTATATTTATTGGACAAGGTATTCGTTATGATTCTATGCTACCTGCTTCTATCCTCTATCACACCTTATTGTGCTACTTCTTGAGAAACTCTAGATTCACAGGAGTAATGGCCTCTCCGCCATTCAGAACAGCCATGATGTTTCTCATGCTCAGCTCTTCGAAGCCCTTGTGGGTGTCGACTGTCCCACCAGCATTATGGCATGTCACCAGCACACGACCCTGCTTGGCAAGCTCCAACAATTCAGGGTGTATCTTTGGTTCGTTTGCGTGGACATCAAGAGCCGCGCTTGACAATGTACCATCTCGGAGGGCTGCCACCAATGCCTCCTCGTCAACGAGACTTCCTCGAGCAATGTTGACAAACCGTGATCCACGTTTGAAGGATGGCAGAGTCTTTGCGTCAATCAGAGTGCCTTCGCCAGCTGGTGTGCAGAGAACAACACAGTCGCATCGACCAAGTAGACTCTCAAGCGTCTCATGGTGAGTAGCTCGTACAGGAGCAACGACAGCAGCAGGCTTGGGAAGCACATCATAGTAGTGAATGTCCATCCCAAAACCATGTCGGGCCCGAGCAGCGATTTGCTGGCCAATGTTGCCAAATCCAATGATTCCTAGAGCCTGATCGCGAAGATTGTACGACTGCATTGTAGCATCACGATGATTCTCCTTGAAAGCCTCCTCATTGCCGGACATGGCGGATGAGATGCACCATGGGAGGACCCGGAATGTTGAAATGATCCCAACAATAGCAAAGTCAGCTACAGCTTCAGCAGCTGCGAGACCAGAATTGCAGTAGATGATTCCTTACTAGTTAGCGAATGTCTGCAGGCAGTTGTGTCAACTCACCTCGTTCTCCCAGTAGCTTCGTATCAGCCCAGTCAAAGCCAGCACCCGCACTTGCAAATACCTTGACACTCTGTGGCAGCAGACTGATCAACTCTTGGTCCCATTTTCCCATTTCACCTCCAGTTCCCCAAAATGGACGAAATATGGCATCAAAATCGCCCCATCTCTTTTCCTTGAGGGCCTTGATGAACTCTGGTCGTTGCCGCTCTTCAATTGGCGGTCTGATAACCTCACACTGAATACTGAAGCGGAGATATGTTTCAGGATTGTATTTGATGGGATCTCCAATATGAAGAACCCGCGGTTTTGAGGAAGTCATGGATGACCGTATTGAAAGAGATCCTTGAGAAATGAAGGGTAACTGAGGAGCAGGAGATGTAGCTCGCGGTGTAGAAGCTGGCACTGGTGTATTGGTTGGTTCCGCCATTTTGATGGTTGACTGTTTATAAAAACAGAGTTTATAGAACAGAGTATGAGACACTAGATTGCCCAAAATGTTAGGTAGTCAGATATGTGTGCCTGATCAGATCAATGTGTCTCAGTAACTAAGTGGAGCGATCGATAACACTCAGCCGCACGCTCACATCCACTCGCCTTGCCTAGTTCGACAGCCCCCCAAAGGAGATGCAACAAAGCTTAGGACCTCGATCCTAGGTGTCAAAAAGCCTTAGGTAAACTTGGCATAATTTATTATAATTTAGCATAGACTTAGAGGATTTTAGACTAAATATTTTTAGCAGCTTGATTTCATATCAGAAGTCTTCTTGCACTCCGGGGCCCCTCGGCAGTGATACCCCAGTCTCCAGTCCATGAGCTTGACGACCCCTGTCAGTCGACGGTTGCCCCGGTTTATGTTTCGATATGGAGTTGTTTGCATCAAATCACCAAGAAATCGAGTCAAGGTGAATGTATCCAATTTGGTTCATAGGAGGTACCATACATATCCAAATGGCAGCCTGCATAAGCCGGTACCGGGATACACACTTACCGGTAACTATCATCCGGGGGCCCAATCTCGTATCCACCAGAACATCGTGGGGAAATTTATTGCATGTTTTCGTGTGGGGAGAGCTCATACTGACAGCCTTGCATTCAGGTCAGAGTGGTGGTGGAAGTACTGCATGGCGTGACTTTGGGGGAGCACTTCTGACTGCTTTACAGCTCGTCCGACACATTCTGACCTGACAAGGTAGCTTGTAGGTGATTGTTGACATGATCCGACTTCTTGACTGGAAACGTGAACCGTCCGACGTCGACTTTGGTGGGAATATGTCCCGTCTCAAGAGCCTTTTTGATCAATTGAATGGTCCATTTGTCTTTTCCGTGGATGAGAGCCGAGATGCAAACTGGCTGATACTCTGTCTCTCCAGAAATGTCAGACTCATAGGGTATCTGGGTGACTGCGTTTTGTTAGTAGCTACCGAAAGCCAATCCACTCAACTTACATGGAAACGATAATAGGGAAGCCCCCAATACCGGTGCCAGTGTTGTAGAATCGATGCCTTTGTAAATGGTTGGTGGACTAATAGCTGTCAGCCAAGCATCACTGGAAGGAAATACACGTACGGCACAGGATCGTCCCGGTGTTCAACTTGAGAATTTCCACATGGGAGGATCACGACTGCGTCTCCCTTGGCATTGGGGGTATTTTGCACAATGTTCTCAAGGAACCATTTTCGGTATACTCTGAGACGTTCTGTATCTTGGCGGTTTTCCTCCTCTGTCACCAACTTGCATTCGTTCCTGGGAGGTCAGCTAGGTTCATCGACTGCGCATGTATACAGTCATACCAGAAGAATTGCGGTGTAGCCTCGATGAACGGCTTCATGTTGAACTTTTGCTTATATTCATCTCGAAAAGTGTCAAAGGAATGGTAGTAATCATAACACCATGACCGGAAAGGTGCCTAAATTGTCAGTGAGGTCTTTTTGTTGAAGTCGACTAACCTTTTCCATATATGCCTGCATTCCCTCTTGAGAAGCTTCAGATGGAGGACTTTTCTCCCAAATCTTGCTAACGTCGACATACTCGGTTTTCGTGTCCAACAGATCCTGTAGAATTGACACGAAAGTCGCAATGGCTGTTTTCTGCGACTTTTCGGGTGGCGACAAGTCTTCTGGTACAATTATCCTTGTAGAGGAAGCTTCAGAAGCCCCGGCCTTTGCATTTGCCGTGAAATCAAGGAGTCCCTTGAGGCTTCGACTAAAGATTCGAGTTTTATCGAACCTAGGGTGGTCAGTGTAGCTCAACGGTAGATCATAGTGCTCACTTTGAGGCCGCGGCTATGTCGGCTGATAAGTTTTCAGGCTGAATCAAGGAGTATATGCCACCCTCGGATACCATTCTACCATCTGTACGCGGTCAGTCTTGGCTTCTCACGATGACCCGACTTACCGTCAACACCAATGCTGTAGTCAATCCATGAGTACCCAACCGAGGCAGCAGCAGCACCAACTGAACCACCCTTCATCTTGTGGTATCCATCACCTCTGGCACTCCAAGGAGCTTGTTGATCAACCCATTCCACACCTGCACCAAGATGCGATGTCTTTGTTTTTCCGACGATGACGGCTCCTTGGTCAGTCAAGCTCTGTGCATACTTGGCTGTAGAACTCGAGGCATTCCCGTAAAGAGATTTCCATGCCCGACTGGAAAAGGTTGTATAGGTTCCTTTCAATGATATCGTGTCGCTTATAGAAATACGGACGCCAGACAAAGGTTTCTTGGCAGAAGGTTGAGGGTGGTAAAGTCTTGATGGCACAGGAACTGTAACTGAGTCTCCGTAAACGGACGAAGAGGTCACGGGTTGGAATCTGTATGGTCAGCTACGACTTGCACGGAACATACAACATACTCGTCAGGTTGGTTCAGATCATCAGGTATTACACCAGAAGTGAAAGCTCCGAATTCATCATCATACAGCCGCCAGGCTTGGTAAAGGTTCGGGCCGTAGAGAAAGTAGGGACCGGACGGTAACTCGGAAAAGCCATCTAGAGCCTTGATTTGGTCCATATGATAGATCTGTCGCGTGTTGACCTGAACCTGGCTACTGTTGTCTCCGCTCTTTTCGACAAGAATGGAACCAAAATCTGGAACAAATACATCATCAATTGAATCAAACAGCTGCAGAATTCCTTCGAGGTCGCCAAAGATTTCCTCAGTTGACAGGAGCGTGATTGGAATTAGAGCATCAGGGTTGATGGTTTCTTGAATGGTTCCCTAGACGCGTCAGTACCTCGCTGGTTTGCTACCACAATTTGCTATCATAAAAACACACAAGCTTTAAAGGATGTATCAGATATTGCAGTCCTGCGACGAAGCAGGTCGTGATGGGAAGCATTGCTAATGCGTCTGCTGGAGACGGTGGTCGAACGGCAAGTAACGAACGCTAGACAGACACTTGCATATTCACGGCCACGGGGTCTTATTGAATAATCGGATCGCTTGGATTGAGCTTGAGTACTTGTAGGTTCGGTTGTAGGTGAAAGATTGATGAAATGAGATGATGCTGGTGCACACGGGAAGTTGAGACATTCATGGGGTACAAGTGCAAGAGCGTGCAATAACCCAACAAGTAGCGAGGCTCTCTCTATTCCAGGCCTTGATCAGAATTTTGCATAAATATTCATCATTCAGGCAATTTGATTACTTCAAGACACCCTCACATTTTCCAAGACACTTCGTTTGACATAAACTGCCATCAACGCTGTTCAAGATGTCAACAGTCTGTAGTGTCTCGGTGAGCTCGGTGAGTTTCGGTGAGCTTATCTTTGTGGGGTATCAAAATTTCCTCCCCCACCAAGCCGAAGTTGCAGATTCAACATCACACTCAAACACCAACAAAATGGCGAAAAAGAAGGGTACGTCCTGTATTTCCCCTCTGCTCCCAATCTAACATGTTCAGCACCCTCAATCCACTCCCGCGCCGCTCGTCGTGCAACAGATATCGACATCGACACCGACAAGTCCCTAAAAGAAGTCAAGCCTCCCCGCGATGCTACCCAACGTCCCTCTGTTCTAGCAGCGCACCACTCCGCTGGTATCACCAAGAAGGCCAAGCGCGGTCGCAAAGAGAAAATGTCCGCCAAGGCTAGAAAACGCCATGAGAAGGGCCTTGAGATGGCTGCTGCTGTTGTGGAGCGGACCAAGAGTAAGGTTGAGAAGAGTAAGGGTCGGGGGAGGAATATTCAGCAGAGAAGTAAGAATTGGGATGAGATCAACAGGGCTGCTGAGGAGTCTGAGGATGCCGAGAGCGATGAGGAGGTGAAACAGCGTGGTGTTGATATCGATGAGGATATGGATGTTGCGGACGAGACCTTGACGGCACCTGTTGCAGAGGCCACCCCTGCGGCGGTACCTCTACCTGCGGACGAGGATGGCGATGAGATCCTATAGTTCTTGGGACTGGACTTGGAGTTTGGTGTCTAAAATGGGCTCAATATCCGGGAGACGACAACCGGACTGATGACTTTCTTTATTCGGCTATAGACTTGACTGGCAGATACCCAGTAGATGATGTTATAAACATTTACACGTCCTTTTGAGCATCTGCGTCTTGTGATACCTCTTCCACTGCTGGCTTTTCACGAGCTTCTTTTATGATTCCCTCGAGGTAAATCCTCATCGTCTTTCCAACCTCTCCATCTCTTGGCTTGTACTCTTTTGAGCCTAGTTTCTCTACCAGCTTGTTCACCTTGGCGTAGACCTCCTCTGTAGTATCTTCAGACGTTCGTTTCTTCTGTCCCCTCTTCTTGAATCCGAGGATCAGCTCCACCTTCATACCCTTGCTGAGGAATCCAACCAGCTGCTGTGTCTTGACCCCAAGGTCGTGCTCGCTGATGGCCCAGCTCATTTCCACTTCCTTCGTCTTTGTTGCTGTCTGTTTGGATAAACGGCGGCGTTGGGCCAATTCACGCTGGCGCTCATATTCTTCCTTCTTGTTGACAATCTTGCAAATAGCATACTGAGTTGGTTTGTCGTTCTTTGGATCACCTGGGATATAGGGTGTCACCATGCGGAGTGAGTCTGTCTCGGGCAGTCGACTCAGAACGTTTTTTGTGAGAAGAGGTCCATCGAATATACCATTATCGAGAACCATGATCTTTGGGTCCTTGATTTCGAAATCTTGGGGTAGGCGATCGCGACCAGACTTTTCAAACTCCTCCTTGGTAGTGTATCGTCGATCGAAACTTCGGTCTTTTTCCTCATCGGCGAAAGGATCTGTCTCAATTTCCTCTTCGCGTTTCTTCGATCTACGGGCTTTCAATTGTGATGCAGAGAAGAAGAAGCGGTTCTGTATAGGTAGGGTTCGCGGAGGTTGGAACTGTCGCGTGAGGAGAGTTTCATGTTGAACGAACACCTTGTAGAGGGCTCGGCGGGAGCTTTGAAGACATGCAAAGCTGTTCATGCTGGAGAAGCCTGAAAGTAGCGTCTGTCGCGCCGTAAAAGAGTGTAGACAGTTGACAATGGCTTGCTAATACAATGACTGATCTATCGTCTTCATAGTGGGCGGTTGATTTTGGCAGAAACGTCACTATGGGGCTGCTGTCAACTCTGTCCAATCAGGTACTGGACCCTTTCAACTGATTCAACACCAAGCTCCTCTGGTGACGGATCTGTGTAATACGACTCAACTCAGCCCGTCAGGGCACTTCACGATGGCTTCATTTCATTTCGCCCGCCGTCCTGTGCGCACAACGGTATCCTTCCTCAAGGCCGCCTGTCTCGTGCACCTTGGAATCACATACGGCTATACCGTCAGCCCAGCTCAAGGCCCTTCAATGCTTCCAACATTCACAGTCGATGGTGATTGGATTCTATGTGATCACACGCGTCGCTATGGTCGCGGTGTTTCTGTAGGTGACTTGGTTGTCTACCGCATCCCAATCTTCAACAATCAGTGGGGAGTGAAACGAGTGATAGGCATGCCAGGGGACTATGTCTCTGTTGGAACGCCAGGAGAACAAGGAGAAGAATTAATGATACAGGTACTTATTTTCTCCCGACCTCCGACTATACTGACCTTCCAGATCCCCGAAGGGCATTGCTGGATCTCAGGAGACAATCTACCAGCATCAAGAGACTCACGACATTTTGGTCCGCTACCACTAGCTCTCATCTCTGGCACGACAATAGCCAAAATATTACCATGGAACGAACGTCAATGGATGAGGAATGGACTACAAAAAGTCGAAGAGCTAGATTAATCACGAGCAGTCTAATGTAAATATGTATCATCTCTTATCTGGGTATACACCTCTCGTCTAATTACATCTGCTCTCCCCAAATCAACGGCCCAGTAAGTGATCTAGCGATATCTGCCACATGAATTCATCAAACAAAGAAGAGAATACCGTCCTTCAATGCAGCAAGCAGCCCTCTCGTACACCGTCAAACACCATTGTTATAAGAACAATTCTTGAAAGCCCATGACAGGCGATGCAACCCGTATAAAGAGATAACCCCTGAAAACCAAACATCATTCTTAGAATGTTACATGACGCCAAACACCATATCACCCAACACCCCATCGCTTCCGCTTTTGAGATGAATAGAGTATCCACGAATGTAAGTTAGCCCTCGATGTGAGCCTTGGACATGCTCTGTCCCAAGAGTTCCAGGCAACGTTGAGCTAGGTTGACAACTTCACCCTCATCCTCATCCTCGAATTCATTGTCGGCTTCAATTTGTCGATTTGCAATGCTTCGAATGTGCTCGATGATGTCCTCCGCCTTTCCAATGAGGCCAATAAGAGTCTTGTCCTCGGACTCGAAGAGTTGGAGAAGGGTCCAGACGGCAATGTGCTGGAAGGTAGCATCACCAGACTGCAGGAATCGGCAGAGGTATCCGTGAATTCCACCTTGGGGTTCGGTCCAGTTCTGTACAAAGATCGAGTAGTCACCAACTGCTTTTGTTAGCTTGTGTTTGAGTGGCGGTGAAGTTGACTCACCTTTAGAGGAAAGGTTGCCTAGGGCAGCAGCACTGTTGCCTTGGACTTCAATGCTTGGCGAATGGGTAAGAGGGATCAGAACACCGCAGACTCCAAGATTCAAGAGATGAGACTTGAGATCATCACTCAATGCCAGGACAGCAATGGCAGCGGTCATCTCGGACTGAACAGTGATGGGCACATCAAGAACCAATTGCTTGCACTTTTGCACAGCACCGGCATCCAGGACAAGAGCCTTGTTTCGATCGGAACTGGCGGCAAGATTTCGAAGGGTCGAGATGGCATGGCACTGAATCTCTTCATTGTCGGTAGATCCAAGCAGATCGACAAGTGGCTTGAGGAAGTTGGTTTCGATGATTGGTGACTCGTTCAGAGGATGGATAGAGATATTTCGTATACAGGCGACAGCAGAAAGGATGAGCGGTAGATAAGAAGATTGAAGGAGTCGGAGAAGAGGGTGCAGTCCATTGGCGCGAACGATATCGAGCTGATACTTTTCGTCGGAAGCGAGGTTGCGGAGAGCGAGGGCAGCTTGGCATTGAACCTTGGGTGAAGTCGAGTCCATGAGGTTGACAAGCGATTGGACCAATTTGGGTTCGCTTTGAGCCAGCTTTCGTCGATTGCTGGCATCAACGGCGATATTGCTGAGAGCTGTGGTGCAGTAGTATTGAACGTCGACATCGGGAGAAGAAAGAAGCTGAACAAGGACGGGGATAGCTCCAGCATTTACTAGTTGTTGTCGGTTCTCATCTACATTTGTTAGCATTGCCATTGCCATATAGACCAAACATACCAGAGTGTGTCATGTTTAGCAGAGCGCCAGTAGCATTCCGCTGAACTCGCATATCCCGAGACTTGGCCAACCTTGTCAGAGGACCCAGAGCTCCGGAGCGAGCAATCTTTGCTTTATTCTCCTCATGTGTAGCCAAGTTCGTGATACATCCCACAGCATTGCACTGGACTTCGACATTGGGGGACATCATCTGGCGGATTAAAGGTGTTAAACCACCGAGTTGCACAATGAGAACCTTGTTCTCGGCTACAATACGTCAGTGACTGCGAATGTTGGCTTCAGTGTACATACTGTCAACAGCCAGGTTTCCGAGTGCAGCACTGGCAGCTCGCTGAACTTCGATATCGGGGCTCTGGAGAAGGAATAGGATAGGTTCAAGGGTATCGCGGTCAACCTCTCGGACATCTACATTGTTAGACTAGTCAGAAACTCGGGGCTCTTACTCGGGGCTCTTCATACCTCGTTCAGTAATCTCAGCAAAAGTCAAACTAGCACTTCGTTGAAGATCAATGTTTTCCGAAAAGACCAAGGTGCTCAAAGCACGCAGAGGTTCTCCAGAGAAGAAGTCGGTCTCGCCGCGCTATCATCAAGTTAGTACAATCCTAACAAGATGGAAGAGCATGTACATTTTCGAGATACTGGAGAAGGTCGGCTACGGCCTCTCGTTCGCTATCGGCGAGGACGGGTTCATACAAGCCATCGCGGGCTCGACCTATTGCTGTCAGATGTATACGGCGACGGATAATAGCATGCATACCTCCGCAGCACGAGGAGCTGCAGATACCCATGGCAAACAATAGCACAAAGGCTTGATGGAAGAAGTATGTTGAACGACGGTGAATGAAAGTCGGTCTCGAATTTGATGCAGTATCGGTCAAGGTTCGGTTGTTGACGAAGGGTCATCCACTTGTCGGCAACGTCACAACAGGGATTCGAATTATTATTATCGGGCTCGGTTGTCGGGTGAAAGAAGCTACAAAACAAACCTCTATCGGGCAAGATAAATGACTGACTACCACAGAGGCCAATCACTGGCACGAGATAGTGTCAAGATCGCGGTGTAGAAGGGAAAATTAGTTGGCGATTGCCAGGTGAGCGATGAATCCGAGGGGGAGTTATCCTAGCCTCACAGTTGGTTGGCGAGGGAAAGAATGGGGATTGAGACGCGCGCCAGGAAGAAGCAAGGTGAGCGCCGTAGCTCGGGTAGGACCTTCTACAAAGCTAAAACCTAAGCTGCCTGAGGTAAGTAAAGCGTGAGGCTTGAGCTAAAGGCAAGAACGGATGAATTGGGGAAGCTACTTCCAGATACATTGACAGCCACTATCGGTATAAGGCGGAAGAGGTAACTGCAGGGTCTGTCGAGGTTCCCTGCAGGAGGTGACCTCACTCACTTGAGGTCATCCGCCGAAGGTAGGGTCCGCCAGGGACAACGTGCGCTATTGTTTTGGTGGGCTAGTGCACGTTAGCTTCAGGGAGCAAGAAAACGTCTGATCTGAGGGTAAGTGTCGAAAATATCTAGTCTTGACTTCACAGAATCCACACCAAGAGTACCCAAGTTATTTTGTCACTCAGGATAGATGTCCCAAGTTTTCTTGCCTCTCCTGCAGAGACAGCTGTTACAGTGGACCGCCTCATTATGCTAGCGGTGTTGTGGAGAAGCTTGGCCTATCGCTTTTATCCAGACATTTCAACGCCTCATTTTGAGATGAATGATATCGATTTCTATCAAGATTTAATGTTTTTTGTAAGATTAAGCAGGATATCTGGCGATAATTCGTTCCTATTCAAAGTTGGGCTGTTCAAAAAAGTTGCTGCCTTTGACATTGCGTATACTGACGTCTGTCGCGTGGCATGTGATAGAGGCATTTCTTGATAAGATCCAAATCCGAGGTCTACGTTATGCGACCTGATCGATACTCGGTTTTGACGAGTTTTGCTTTCCAAAGATGGTAATTCTCATGTCACACAAACTCTGCTGCCCATGTGCTTACTGTGTCAAAATTGTTGGGTATCAATCTGAACAAACTTTGGCTGCAAGACATCTGCAGCAACCAACTACCCTGCACCACCACCTCAAAACAGGTCATGGCGGCGTTGACGTATGAACAGGGATCATGAGACTATTGGGTGTTTTCAACGACTGGCTGTGATGGATGGGATTGTTGCGAACCGGACAAACTTGTCCTGGACCCTTATGTGGCTTTGATGCCTCTGCAGATGACTCGAATAGACGGTAAAGCTTGGAATGGATACGGAATGCTGAGACATACGAGTTGTTAATCCTGGCTACATTGATATCTGTTCTCAGGTCCACTGATCAACAAATGGGGATAAAGATTCTGAGACGAGTGTCCTTCTACATAATGTCTCATCAATCCCTCAACCTGTCAATATCTCAACACCTCTATCTCAGTCACAAACTTGCGGGATTTTGACAGTAGAATACTCGGACCATGATAGAATGCACCTCAAACCAGACAGGCTATATTGCATCAATCTGACCAATCCTAGTTACCGGAGATGGAATTGTAAAACGGTCAATCTATGCCAAGACTCGAAGCTCATCGTCGATCCGCCATGACGTTCTATCTGTCTCCGTCTCCGCCTGTAGTCCAGGGTCCGGTTAAGATCCAATATTGGCCATAAGGTTAAGAAGTATGGAGTAGCGTATGCTGTACAGTAATATCATTGCTGGACTCTTGTTGGGCAGACTGTTTCGTAGGTGGTTCTCTTATCATTTATTACAAGTCCAAGGTGACGAAACGGCCGACCGATTGCCGTGACTGATGTTTGCTCCTTTTTCCTTTACCCTCCAGCACATTCCCTTGCAAATTAATTTGCGCCTTTAATGATATTGAATTGTTCTCAACGCCGTCGGAACATTTTTACCAACTTTAGGCTGATGCTGTCTCTTTTCTTTTCGTTCAGCATATGCCTGTGATTTTCTCAGTGATTTTCTCAGTGATGCGCTATACGTCAATATTTATCAGGACTTGACAACCTCACTTCGAACCTCGACCCGAACCATCAAATTCCGCCTAACAATTCGAATTTTATTGTGCAACAGTGATTATTTACTTGGAATGGAGGGAAACCCAGAACCTGAACCCGCACGAGGGGATCCAGAAGCAAAAGCACCAGCAGATATCAATTTACCAAGCGAACCTCAAGGAACCCAAGGTCAACTTGAACTGACAGAAGCTCAAAATGATGACCCATCAAAAGAAAACGTCAAATCATGGATCGAAGCCCAAGGCGAAACTCAACTACAACCTCTAACCGAATTTCCAACAGTTGAAGTTGACGATGCTGTAGGTGAGCTGCCCCGCGTCGAAAATACCCCCAGTACAGTACCTGGCGTGACTGGTACGACAGCTGGAAACGCTTCGACCACGACTCCAGCTCCAGGCACAGACGCCCCAGGACAAGTACAAGAGTCAGCAGCCGAAGCCTCATTTGGAGGAGTTGGAGCTGTTTCTGGATCCGGATCTGGATCTGGACCTGGACCGGCTTTGATAACTCCACGCGGGCGGGCTGCATCAACCTCCACTGGCCCCTCCACTACAGCCGCCGGTCATGGCCTTGTCCCTCATTTTGTCGCTCCGTCATCCTACCTCCGACGCTGGACTTCACTCCGAAGCTCAATGGCGCCCACCGAACCAAAGCCTCTAAGTCCTCTGGACAGAGATCAGTTACAGGGTCTGGTATGTTTATCCGTCTTGCATTGTCTGTCGCATCCGTTTGCCCGTACAACTTGCGACGTGGGGCACGCGCGCATCAAAGCCCGACGATATCGAGCGAAGCTAATATCGACAGAATGCCATTCGCGATTTCCTCAAAGTTCGCACCAGTTACGATGTTTTACCTCTATCATTCCGTCTCATCGTCCTCGATACCGATCTCCGCATCAAGAAAGCCATCAACATCTTGACGCAGAACTGTGCGTCACCGGATACATGCAGATTCTAATGCTAACCTTGCCACAGCAATCGTATCGGCACCTCTGTGGAACTCTAAAACCTCACGATTTGCCGGTATCCTTACGAGCACCGACTTTATCAATGTGATTCAGTACTATTGGCAGTTCCCTGACGAATTTAGCAAACTTGATCAGTTCCGATTGAGTAGCCTAAGAGGTTGTCGCTTCTCTCCGTGCAAGCATGACATCGCTGACTATAATAGACATCGAGAAAGCGATCGGCGCAATACCCATCGAAACTGTATCGGTCCACCCTTCAAAGCCACTTTACGAAGCTTGTAGACGCATGCTCAAGACCCGCGCCCGGCGAATTCCCCTCGTCGATGTCGATAGCGAGACCAACAAGGAAATGGTCGTTTCAGTCATCACCCAGTATCGTATCCTCAAGTTTATCGCCGTAAACAATGAACACAACACCGTCCTCTTGAAGAAAACGGTTCGCGACATTGGCCTCGGTACATATTCAGGCATCGCTACAGCCTCGATGGGGAGTTCCGTGCTTGACGTAGTTCATCTTATGGTCAAACATAACATCAGTTGTGTCCCGATTATCGATTCGCACGGACGAGTTCTAAACGTTTTTGAAGCGGTTGATGTCATCCCGTGCATCAAAAACGGTGCCTACGATGACTTGGATGGCTCTGTCGGAGAGGCGCTCTGTAAGAGATCCGACGAGAGCCCCGGCATTTACACATGCAGTGAAGGCGATCGCCTGGACTCCATTTTTGATACGGTCCGAAAGAGCAGGGTTCATCGTCTGATAGTAGTGGACGATGATAACAAGCTCAAGGGTATCATTTCGCTGTCCGATATTCTCAAATATGTGTTGCTCTACGGAGTGGAGGATACAAGCAACTGGGCTTGAGTATTGATGAGGTTATAATGATTGCATGCCGCTACGAATAAGGGAGCCAGAGAGGCGCCGGATGGAGGCAGGCATAGAACAGGCGCAGGGAATCGACGGAAGGTTATCATGTGCATACAATCTTTCGCTATAGACCGTTGACAGACCTGCATGCATGATACAGTACAGCTGTCTCAGGGATGATGACTTGGTAGTGTCAGTGTTACAGTACAGCAATAGAGGCTTTTCGGCTTCGGGAACCGAGTGGCTGTGAATATTTGGTTGGGATTGGTCAGGTCTCATTTGATACGACATGCGGATGACGGTCAAACTTGATACTGCACTCTGACGACATTGGTGTTATCTATTCTATTTCATTATTTATCAACGATTTCCCACTTGGGTTACCTTTTTGATGCTATTCATATCCAGTTTCTGTGCACAAACACATCTTCTTGTCTCTGTGCCACTTGTTTTGCCCTGCTCTTCTTCTGCCTGCCACTTGCAATCACTGCCATCACTGAAAACTTGCCGCTTCACTTCGTCTGCGTTCCTTCCACTTTGACTTGGGTCAGATCCTTCCGTCCTTTCGCAATGACGTTTCCACTGTTTCAACATCCACGAATCTGTTGTGACACGTGAGAATTTTGATCCAACACCATCACTCAACTTTTTGACTGCCTTTTGATACGATATCTTATTCAACGAATGACAGAATCTCAGCATTAATTACATCTACTTACCAAAAGGCTTTTGCCGATGGATCAGCATTATCACCCAGCACCTCTGGGCCATTACTCTGCGCCAGAGACTGTTCGTCATCGACTATTACCGTCCAGAAGTAGCCTGTCTCTTCAGGCTACGATACGGCATATAACAGACCAAGGGCCTGTACATACCAGCAGAACATGGACGAGTAGTGGCGATCATAACATCCTAAGCGATACCGACGAATTGGACGATCGAGCCGCCTTTGTTCAGGAATACAACCGCCTAGCAAAAAAGGTGAGGCCCTTGAATAAGTAGATATCAAGCTGACGATTTAGAATGGAGTGCGAATATTGGTGATTGACGACTTTGACTTTAGGCATACTGTAGGTTGTCGATGGTGTACCTGAACAATCACTGACAACCCAGGGAAACGGACTTGGTAGTCCTCGCAAGCAAGGATGGCTTTATCGAATCCTACGGTCCTCTTCCAATCATCCTACAGCAGATACACCAGCTCGTCAAGGACCTCGTCATAAGCGAAGTGTCTCCGATCTCGCCCACAACTTGATACATCGTCGAGACCCCAAGATACTCGATCTGCAGACGATGGTCAGAATATGTGGCAAGAGCATGCTCTACCTCCCACCTGAACACACACCCTCTGCCCTGATACTTCCAACTTGCATTCGAGCTACTGCGCATCACATAGCTCAGCATGTCACTACTCGAGGGATCTTCCGTATACCGGGATCAATCAGAGTAGTCAACATGCTGTTCGACTACTACTGCTGTACCGACAATATCGACATCACGAATACTGTGCGATGCGCAAACCTGCCGATGCATGTGCAGGCTTCTGTCCATGATGTGGCGTCGACTTTCAAGCGCCTCCTTTCGGTAATACCCGGTGGGATACTTGGTTCTTTGGCACTTTTTGATGCTCTGGTTGCAATCCATTCGCAGCTACAGGGTGATCCAGAGTTCCCTCGCACCAAACAGACCAAGGTTCGGGCCCGACTCATCGCCTTGGCTATCGCAACGGTTCAATCTCAATTTCGGAGGGAGCTCATATGCGCCGTCTTTGGACTTTTAAGTCTAATTGGCCGAGTGGCCGAAATCACACCTCGAGAAGATGAAGAAGGTCGTTCACTCCCCACAGGAGACCTCATGGGCTACAATGCACTGGGCATCGTCTTTGGACCTCTTCTCATAGGCGACTTGCTTGGACTCTATTCTATGAAGCTAGCCGCCCCAAAGGCAGGGTTGCTGGTGCTCCCATTGAGATCTCCAAAATCACGACAAGATCGGAATGGACGAAAAACACTCGACGAAGTGCCTCCAACAATGGACAAAATTCTCATCGCCAATACCATCGCCGAAATGCTAATAGTCAATTGGAGAGATGTGGTCCGACAAATGAAATCGCTCGGCATGAATCGACCTCACCCACGATCAATAAGTCCCCAAGACGATGCCGACGAGAATGGTTTTGTTATCAGGAAACCACAAGGTTGGGATCGGGAATGGCGGGGAAGCGAGGTGGGGGATCAGATTCCACGACAAGACAGTCCAGAACCGCCTACACCTACCCTAGGCATATCTAAACAGCGGTCACACAGTCGTGGGAGTTCAGCATCAAAGAGACTTGCAGCCAGACCCAACATTGGTTGCTTAAGCCCAACTGTGGAAGAGAGTGTGCACGACGAGGATAAGAGCCAAAGATCAACACAAGCAGGGGAAGGCAGTAGCCATGTTCAAACGCCGCACAATTTGCAGAAGCCGACAGGTGCAGTTAACCTGGAGGACAGCAAGGATGCGGCGGCGAAGCATACAGCACAGGGCGAGAGTGTGCATATTGCTCCAACGCCCACTCCACCTACAAGGACCAGAAGACCGATCAATCGAGATGGTTCTCATCTGTCTCAAGACGATGTGCCACCTCGCACGTCCTCAAAAAGAGGAACAAAGACAACCCCTCAACAAACCAGTACCGAGGAACCTACAAGCCAGGACTCAAGAGTCTCAACAATGGAGACCCCTTCGATTGAACGAAAGGGTGCCATTAGGAAGAAATATCCTGGAAAAGAAAAAGCCCTAAAGCCGCATCGACAGTCACTTGCTGTTGAATGGACAAAACCTGTCAGGTCATCAGATACCTCCACGGACAGGCCAGTTTCAACCAGCCTGGAATTCTCATCCGAGCTTGAAGCTGCACTAAAAGCGCACTTTGAGGAACTCAGAGAGTTGGATTTGATGGACCAGCGCAAGAGTTCAGCGTCTACAAATGTTGATCAAAACTCGCAGATGTCAACATTTGCCAACACCCCCAAGGTTTTACACCTTCCAATCGATAGACTAGAAGAGGACAGCGAGTATACTGTTCAAGGAGACAAATCAACACGAACACAGGCTTTACAAGAAGCCAACTCTGCCTCAACAACACCAAGACAATTTTATTCAGCAATGCAGGTACCGGCGAGTATTGCAGGAGACAGCAACTCCATGGGGCTGGCTTCCCCAAAAAGCCAGGTCGGGACATAGAAAGTCTCTTCTGGTGAACAGGGGGAGCTGGCCAGGGATGAAGTGCAGGCTCTGCAGAGTCTTGAATACAGTAAGACACAAAAGCAAGCCAAGCGTATTGGCACTGAAACCCCGGAACGACGACACTCACGAGTTGCGTCTCTGCCTGCCGAAACACCAAAGACCGAGAAGCAGCGCACTGCATCCTCTCCCTGGTTCTCTGTCCCCAAGAGAAAACCAAGGGCATTGACGCGTCCAAACTTGACACCAGACAATTCAGGAGGCGTCAGAGCCATGGCTGCCAAGTTTGAAACCGCTCGTTCAACCGAGACATCTCCTACAAAACCCAGAAGTGCAAGCAAAACTCAAGATCTCATATTACAGTTTTCACAAGAGTCACCAACGAAGAGTATCCGGTCGGCAAGATCCGTCTCAACTTTGGGACACAAACGAAATGTTTCGATTTCAAGCCAGGACCAGCGTTCTCGACCGTCAGCAATAAACACTGTTAGAGATGAGGCCCTTGACCAGGATTTGCGAGTCTCAATCAGGGAGGAGGCAGCAATGAGGGCAGTTGAGCTTCAACAAGCTGATAAGGGGCAAAAGTCACGCTCCCATGAGCAAGAGCAACCGGAAATGTTAGCCCAACGACAAACGATCCCTAGGAGGAAGCCAGTCCCAGGATCCAGGGTTAAAGAGGCATCATTAGAAAATCCACGAAGTCTGGGAACCATGATGCCATACCCTGAACAACCACCTATCGCCCAACACCTCAACCTTATGAGACCAGCATCATCTGCATCGAATACGCAGTACGGGACCGATTTGTCAGTTCCTCACAATATTTCAACTCCTTTTCAACGTCCCGGCAGTACAACTACTCTTCATGCACAAATTCGAAGTCTCCAACGGCAACTAGACCTCAAGACAGAAGAAGCAGTTCATTTGAGAAGGCAACTTGAGGTGCAAGGAGATGCAGATGTTGGAACATTGAGTCAGCAACTACGAGAAGCCAAAAGGGAGGCACAAACGTGGAGGGAAAGAGCAGAGAGTGCAGAACGAAGAATCAAAGTGTTTGAACGATTCACAGCACGACTCAAAGGGATACGAGAAGCTGTACGAGTCGACACGAGAGCCGACACAGACCTCACAGCAACGTATTTGGATGAGGGTGCGGATGGACAAAAAGAAAACACATTCTTGGAGAATGCAATGGGTTACGAGAGTGATAGTTCAGGAAGAACAGAAGATGCTGGTATCGTCAAAGCTCGAATACGTCGTTGTCTCCATGGCTTGACAGATGGTCCTACAGACAAACCATCCTTTGGACTCGACGAAATCCAGAATACAGGCCCAGAAAGACCAAAGCGGGATATCAGCCCGAGTACAGTCGAGGTCTGGATGGCGGCACAGGAGTTGCTACAGCTCGATAAGGCGCAGGGGCAAAGAGAAGACAATAATTGAGTTCCAACAAGACGGTGACGGCGTGGCAAATAGACGTGCGTCCAGGAACATTGGCGTTCCGTTCTAGATGTCAGACTGTGCAAGGGTCTCGATCTTGAAAGGACCCTGGTGGCAAACTTGACTGTACCATTCGATTATGTATCAAATTAGAACATTTGTGGCAAGGGTGTCTGTGTATCAGAATTAACGGACTAGTACAACTGCATTGGGTAAATACTTGATTGTGAATGTCATGCTGCATGAGGAACACATGTAACGACGAAATCCTGTTTCACAGGAGCTTTTGACCCGGTATATCGATCACTTGAGGGATATTTCATGCTAAAGTCCGTGCACTGCAGATCAAGTGAATGGGAATTTGAAATCTCGGTCTCTCTCGATGCATTTTTAACAGACACTGTGCTAAATACGGCATTTCGATATTCATGTGCCGAGACCATTGGACAGCTGATTGGGCAATATCGATCCCGCTTTTAGCTCCAACTTTGTGACTTGTCCCTGGCGCAGGGATCTTCTATCTGACATCAATGGAATGACGGTACAAACGAGAATGCTTGTAGGCTTTTGCGTGGTATGGATGCCGAGGTATGGCTGCGGATGAATGAGGAAAAAACATGCTATGGTCTCTCGTCAGATGCTCGCTTGATTCGCCATCTGCCTGCGTCATCTCGGTTCATCGATACATGAATACGCCCAATTCCCTCTAGAACGGAATCGAATAGGGCAGATTCTTCAGGGTCCTCTAGTTCAGAGTTCCTGTTGGTCACGCCAGCGGGATGGCGGTCTGCCCCCAAGTGGCGGGGGGAGGACGTTGAAAATGCGGGGGACATCAGAGGCCCGTGTGAAAGGTATTGATCTTCTTGTGTCATCGGCGGAGACGGGAGCAGGCTCGCGGAAGACATCGACGGCGGAGAATAAGCGAGGGGAGTATAAGGCTGAGCTGATGGTATGTAGGATTCTTGGGTGCTCTCTTGATCATAGGTCTGGGAGTTTGAATATCGTTGATTGGGTTGTGTACTGACAGAAGAACGCCGAGACGTTTCTACGGAATAAGTGCGAGATAATGTTTCTTCTGGTGGCGATGGTAGGAGTGCACCTAGAGAAGGAGTTGGAGTCTGTGAGATGTGAGAAGGCCCAGATGGGTAGAGCGGGGTAGAGGATCTTGACTGAATGTCACGGCCAAGAATCATATCGGAGCTGGATGTTGTAAAAGACATTGCGGTGGGAGTTCTTGTCTGGCCGTGTATCCAATGTGTATGACGCTGCAGTCTCTGTGCAGCACTGTGTAAGGGTCTTGAAGATCTGATAATTCCAGTCGAGGCTGAATCAGGGGTTGCGATTGATTTTCCATCTTGGTTGGTGGAATAAGCTTGTCGAGGGGTAGAAGTGACAGCGCCAACCTTGGTAGGCGAGGTCCAGACCATGGCCACACGCGGGGTGTATGCCTGTGAGGACTGGTAAGGGCCATGATCTGGTTGACCCCGTCAATTGCCTGCAAAGATGGATGGATGCTTGTGTGTCGCCTGCACAACCGAGTTGTATAACCCGAAATCTACACATGTTAGCTGTCATCCGGAAACGGCATAGTGAACGGAATAGTGAGCGGAAATCTCAACTGCCGAACATTGGGGAACAAATTTGCAATTTGCGTGTTGCAGCGTCGGTACGCCATAATGACGCCAGAAAGACGAGCTTATTGACTTACCCACACCAGTCCCCAAATCCCGGGATGTCAAAACCTTGATCGACAGGTCCGGATTGACTTTTCCGATGACTTGCACAGCGTTGCCATTTGTGAGATGGGCATCCTGTAGAGGTCGTCAGCTCATGGTTGCAGTGCATCCCGATGTCGTGATACTGACACCAGATTTGCTGTCAACTTACCCTGTTTAACAAGACGGTGACTGTGCCCTCTGAATCAAGGGTAGCCTGTTCACCTCGCAGCTGCGTCACCTTTCCTACGAGCAAGACGACTTTGCCAACAAAGTTGTCTAGATAGGCAGCAGTGATGCGCGGGGTTGAAAGTTGCTCAGACATGGTGTTTGGTTTTTGTTTGCGATCAAGCTAGAGAGATAAGGAAGGAGAAGAGATAAGCGAGTAGGCAGGGTTTACGTCTCAAATGCTTGGTTGAAAGGCAAGCCAGCGATGTTGGCGAGAGAGGTTGACAATGAAACGCATATGAAGCTGTTGGCGATGAATGCGGAGGGGAAGCGCGTTGAGCTTGACGCGCAGTCACGTGGATGCCACATCACGTGATGGTCAGAGTTCCTGCATCACTACTAACGTTAGGTAGGTATGAAGGCGATGCTTCATCTCCCATCATCTAAATCCATGGATGGAACGTCCTCATCATCTCATAAACCTGTCAATTCTTTTTGAAAATTGCATCAGTCCCTTCGTCTTCAAAATTGATATTGAGAGCCCCACTGTTTATGAACGCCCACGTATTCGGACCCTTGCCCGATTCCGATCAACCAGTTAAACAAATCTTATTCCCATGATAAACCCGTTAGCCAAGCCAAGAAAGCCCCTACAGTGCGGAACACATTACCCTTGGACAGCACATAACTTTATTATTCGTCCAAGACAACCCGGCTCCTCGAACTGTCAAAGCTATGTCTAAGCAAGTCTCGGAGTAAAAGCTCCGGAAAAGATGAGCTGAGTCGCTTATCAACCAAAAGCTGCAAAAGAATTGAAAATCAAGCAGTGGAGGACGCACAGTTTATCAGTTCTACCAAACTGTGTCTTGGTGTTCGGCTCAATCCCACGACACGGCTGTGGCGCGAAGGCTGATAAAGTCGGAGATCAAGACAAATAACTCCATCACGTACTAACGTGCCTAGGAGTTCATGACCCCTGCAGGCACTGAGTTATACGGCATTCCCCGTCTGTTAAAATTTATCAGCTTGCAGCAACGGCCACGCATCCGAGGTCGATCCTTACTCTGTGTGGGTGCCAAAATCCTGATCATATTTGTCGATCAGTTCAAGATGTCTCTTTTCACAACCATGAATCTTGGATGTGATGGATTGCCAGCTTGACTAAACCATCACTGGAAGGACCCTGTGTGGGTCAAGAATGACTCTATACTTTAATGCAAGAATCAAATCATAACCAAAAGACATGAACGAGGCTCGTCATGATATTCAGATTTTGGTCCAAAGGGTGTTCGAGTTGTCAAAATCAAGCTCTTGACTTGATTATGACCATCTCTATGATATCAAAGCTTGAGTTCACAGTTAACATAATAGGTAAATACTACCATCGTCTCGCTTCGCTTGGCTACTGGGGTTCGATAAAAGCGTCAATGTGTACAGTCCATCCTGCACTGTCTCACCGAGTGCGGCGTTGACGGACAAGGTTCATCAGCATTGATTGGTGGTTGAAACCACGGACTCCAGGTCCGTTGCTTCATGATTGGTTCCACTCACCCATCCCAAAATTGAAAATTGTATCTCCGCGAAGGGACCACTTGAACATTGCTTCGCAGTTTGTGATTGGGGAAGTGGAGGATTTAGAGTCCAAGCATCTCTGCCGCTTATGCTACGTCTACCGTCTTTGGCTCAAGGTTCCGAACGGGATGACGTTGTTCTTTTTGACAGAAGGGACTTTTCCCTTACTGTACCTCCAATGCTACAGCTGAATGCTGCTTCCTATGGTTATGATTCGTGCAGAGCAAAGATGGTGGGTCAGGAAGACATTCTAGATCACTTATATCCTCGACGGCTCTGGTATCTCACGGTTTTCAGTACCTTGTCCAGAGAATTCAACACCCTTGCGCATACTAACTTACCGAAGATTAGCTTTGCATTGCGAATTGAAGTCAACGGACTTGGTCCGGACATAACGTTGCAAACCATTGCACACCTCGTTTCCTATCTTCACCCACCAATCTTCTTATATATACTCCCAACCCCAGTTGCTGGATACATGAAAAACCAGCTACATATAGCCGTAAACTGCAACCAGGTCCACTGATACACACTACACCGGGGAATAAGTGACGCAAGATATTGTTGATAGTGGTCGCCTCCGTTGTTGGCGTAATATAATATCAGAATCCCTTCATCTAGTTTTGGCACGACTGCTGGACTGCTGTTACAGCTACAACTTCTGACTTTCCCATCTTACAATCTCGATATTTCTGACAAGCTTGTCAAACTCGGCATCTCGACCCTGTTCCTGATAGATGTTTGCCAGCCTGCTTGACTTTACCCAAAAGGTCAACTCGCCCCAGCCTCTAGATCTCACAGCTGCATAGGCGAAGCCGAAACATACTATTGGATCAAACGACCCCAGAAGCAGAGAATAGGAACAGACGAGGCAATTCGCCCCAGCGTCCAGAATTTAGCCCGAACACCTCCCTCCCCGAGCC
>JABSSZ010001495.1:0-16777 GCA_013755755.1 Fusarium sp. NRRL 25184
TATCTCCACGCCCGACCATCTAGGTAATGCCGAGAAGTGGTGCGCGAGAAGGCGAATGTATGTGCTGAAGACGTTCGAAGAAAGCGAGTCACCCGGTGAGTGCGCCGCCTTTCTCCGGAAAGCCCTTGAACAATACGAGCTTCTTCAACACCATCAGCGAAATTTACGCCGAAATCGCCGGAATCATGCTTCTAAGCGACTAGAAGTCGAATCGGATTCAGACCCAGAAGGCGATGATGATTCTGAGGCCACCTCAGATGAAGAAAGCCTTGGAGTGAAGCGACAAGAACAAGCAAAAACAGTCCGGAATATTGAAGCCCGCATGCGAGAGCTCATCACCCAGCACCGGAGAAAAGAAAAGAAGTGGCCAGGAGCATATGAAAATCTTCTGAGAGAGTTCCATCATAGGCTACAGAGAGTTGAGTGACCAGCGCCTTGCGTACTATTATCGGGAAGCATTCCGTAACGACGGTCATTCCACGAGAGAATATGGCCACCAGACCTTGCCGCGAGACGTCATCAAAACGACCCCTACTGTACCAAGGACTGCTTGTAATTTACTAAATTACACACTTTTTGTCCGTGCGCCAACCCCCTTTACTTTCATGAAAATACATCCTGTTTATCCGTACACCCTGGTTGGTTTTCGAATGCCCCACCACCTCAGCCCTTATCAGGGCCCAATGGCAACAAGCCACCGAGGCAAACCTCTGGGGTAGTCTCTCCTAATTCTCAAAACTTTCAAGGCAGAGCTCTGCAGTAGGGTGGGCGCTAGGCGGCTAGGGTCCTTGAAGGGATGGATAATAGAGGTTATTCCTTGTTCGAGGAAAGAGAAAACAACCTTGGTCCATGGCCGTATTCGGTTTTGATGCAAACCCTGTCAAACCCCCAAAACGGCTTGCTTGACCGGCTGCAGCCATAAAAGCCCCTCAGCACAGACTGACTACACAGAGTTTAATGGCGGGCAGCTGACCACATAGCGATGGAAGCACAGGGCCATCGGGAGTTCAGTGGCACTTATAACAGACTGACAAGCGCAGGCAAGCAACTCAAAAGCGGCTCGGTGCGTCACTGAGTGGTGTGAGAAGACAATTGCGGTATGGCGGTGAGGGGAACCGTATGGGAAACCATTGGCTGCCGTATGTTTCCTCAATTGTGATGCGACAGGCTTTACCCCCCAAACCATGTTAGCATCAAGCTGTTGTTAGGCACATTGGCCGGCTCCGCGAAGATAGCTAAGACTTTGATGAAGGAATCTGTATTATGGATTCGCCGTCAAAGAAAAGAGCCTCCTGCTGCATTACAGGTATTGGCTGTAATGGAGCTTCCTATTTCGCCTTATTATGAATACTGACAAGTTGCTTCGTGTATGGTGGCGGGGGTGCGCCATTTTCTCAGCCAACGTAGCCGAAGTCTCCTCGGCGCATTGCTGCCTGACACTTAAACCTGCAGCCACCCTAAAAGCAATGATACACCTTGCCAGCCGAATTGCACATTGTCGAGCTGAGGTGGCTAGCTGTAAGGTGGCAGGACTTGTTCCCGACTGTCGAATGTTCGAAAGAGGCCCGAGCGTTGGTCTGACCAAATGCCCTTTTTCCGTCATTGCAGCCTTATGGATCATTCTCAGTGGGGCTCTGATTGCAACAGCGCGTCCGCGATTACTAATTATAGGCTAAGAAAGTAAGATAACAAAGGAAGGTATGGCCTATCTGGAGCTGCTCCACAATTAAATGGATAGGGTAGCAAATGGCAGCACCTATAACGTATTAACTGTTATCGCCAGAATGCGATACTGGACTGTTACTGGAGATCTTAGAAGCCGAGCTTGTGAACTCCATCCGATCCTCCTCCTTTTCCTGACGGAGCTTGAGCCAGCCTAGCATGTCTCCGAGTTTATTGGTTTCGGAAGATGTTTAGAGCTAACTCGTAATGGATAAGTCTTGAGGCTCTATGATCGGCATGCATATATCAACCAGGGTTTAATGATTACTAACCTATCGGTTAATTGGCTTGTGCAATGCCGTCCGGAGTTAGCAAGGGGTCTTTGAAGGGTGGGCTGTTTTGAACCTTGTTCTTTTCTCGGAAGCAAAAACTAAAATCGTCCATGGATCGACCACCAGCCACTGTTCCCAGTTATGGATATTTCTCCATTTCGCATACGTTGACAGCATCTCTATGTTACGGCTTGGTTCACCGTAAGCTCCTATAAGCAGCTGTACGCACCACTGTAATTGCTACAATAGCGATTATTAGCCCACTCTTTTGCCCTGTGGCGTAGTGGTTAGGTGCGACCGTTACCCTCTGGGTATGTGGGATAGGCCCTAGCCTTATTATTTTGAGGCTGCATTCACATTCGTGCGCCACAGCTGATGCCCTCAGCCAATGCCCCGTTGGTTTAAATACGTCACAAGTTATCTCGACAGGTGGGGAGAACCGAGCCGGCTCCGCGGCATGGTGATTCTTCAAGAGACAACATTAATCGGATGGCTTCTGTCCAATTAGAAATGGATTATGCCAGGGACCATATTTCTCTCATGTTACACAGACCAATTAATTGGCTTGAAGAACTCCCTGGCTCATGGATCGTTCTAGCTCACGAGGAAGCGTGGCCAGTGAATTTCCCTTATCAGTTGTCCGTCCTTACACAGTGCAAGGACTAATTGCCATGATGGCGTTGCCAATCTTTGCTTATTCGCCAAAATTCCGACTCGCCCTATCCTCTTCCCTCTTCAGGCGCACAGACTCAAAAACTTAGATTCTTCACACTTGACAAGTCTGGCGAAGAGAAGGACTACTGGTAGGATGCACGCGTGGAGCCCTGATTTGCTCAACATAAGGTTTTGACTACTTGATGGTGTCCGCGTTAGCACCCGCCTGTCTGGTCAAAACGGCACGTATTATCCGGTCTTTCGATCTCCTGATACGCATGCTGGTCGCAGAAAGAAACGATCTGGCACCATTTGACCCTGCTAGGGTCACATACATCGATAGTCTCGTCCCGACTGGGCTAATGTAGGCTCAGCTGGTAGCAGCGTTACTCTTTCGTCCATTTCTGGACCATAGGGCTTAGCCGTTCGCATGTTTCACTCCAAATGGAAATAGATCGTCACTGTCGTTGAGTTTATGGCAGAAGCAGCAGCTTTACGCGCATCACACGAACGCTTCCAGATAGGTTGCTGATGTAAGTATTTCTACGCAACTCAAGGGGCCAAATAAGTAACCTATAAACAATCATGGCAACTCTGTAGTGCGCTGGTATTCTGGTAGTATACAAGGCCGACTTGTCATTGTTTATATGAACAAGAAATGCAAGTTCACTCGCCTTCACTATCATTATCTTCGCCTCTTTTCTCGAAAATATACATAAGAAATAAACCATCGCTAAAATCTCTCAGTTGTCAGTTTTCCCCTCTCCTTATTTTTCTCTTCTCTCGGTTGGCGCTTTACGTTGTACTTCTAGGATAGAAGCCTGGAGGTTGGTGGATTAAGGGATAAGCACGCACGCACATATACTCACACATGCATGGATCCGGAACGGGAAGCAGAGTGGGGGAAAAAATACCCTGAGAAGATGGATGGCGGACTATCAGTTGGGATAGTAAATCGAAGCCCCTGACTAGTTGTTGGATGCAGAAATGGTCGAATTCTCAAAGCCCATGAGCTTGGGCCAACTGACAGTTTGAGCTCCCCGCTCCGTGTGGTTACATTGCAGTTTTAAGACTGCGCCTGAGCTACACAAAGATAACAAGAAAAATGGGGCGCGTAACGGCATTTGCCGACTAGGCTATTTAGGCATTCAGATGGTCTTATGTCGTAAAAGCCACTAGACCACACAGCCAAAAGTGTAAGGTCCCTACACAGGGGGCCGTGCCCATCAGGGCTCTTCACATCTTACCAACCCAAATTGCTGGTTCTGCTCGATTATAACTGACATTCGTTCGTATCTTCACCATAATCCTCCACTTAGTCTTCTGCAGTGCCGACTCGCAATACAAGGAGCCGAAGCTTCGAACGCAGAGGAAGAGAGCAAGTTGAGCTAATTCCGTCCATCTCATCCCATTCTAAACTATAAGGTCTGAAGTCGCCTGTACAGAGACTTTGATATGTCCTTCATTACAAGAGTATAATGAACTGTAGCCATGTGGACCCTGGGCGTTGTAGTACAGCAATATGTACGTCTAAGGATAAACCCCCCGTAAAACGAAAAACGATCTCGAGGACCGTGCGGACCGTCCCCGAGCGCCGACCCAACAGTGAACCAAATAACGGTTGCTCTAGCCCCTCCTTAATGGCGGCCTATACCAACTTGGAGGTACGCAGATCATGCCATCTTAGTACTGTAGAAGCAAGTCTTCGGCAAATAAAGACAATAAGGCTTTATCAACATATCACATGAGCGGTGTGCTTCTGGACCATGTATCGGGTCAGTAATGCTTGAGTACGCGGAAGTATATGTGAGTGATTGGGATTGGGCCACCTTGACTGCAAGGCTTGACTGATTTATGTGAGGCTTGAAACACTCGGCTTAAAAGTGCAAACTATGACGATACAAGGGATTCCGGGGAGGCGGCTTCGATGTTAAAGTCCGCAAGCAGAACTCCAGATTCTGGACCTAACCCCCTGGGGAAGCAAAAAGTTAGACCACATCTGCTTTTGAGACAGGAGGGTTGGTTGTGATGTATCAGCCCCTTCAAGTGGGAATTCCCCTCTCCATGGCTCACTCTCGAAGAGGGGTTCTTCTTGATACACATCAGAAACACATATATCAGCCCCGTGCGCGTGCAAATAACTCACCAGATCAGTTTGTCTTAGAAAACCTTGGTCATCCTCTTTCTGCTTGCCACTTGATTACACTTGAATATTCTTCGTCCTCCTAATATGACCAGCATCACCAAGCAGCTAAACGGGTTGTTGAGCCTCAAGTGGGTTCGCAGGTACCTCCACAAGGGCAGCACTACAAGCCTACATACGGAGGATAGCTCGCAGAAGTACCCCTGCCAATGCTCTGGACACAAGGTCGTGGGATCAGTTAGCTCTAATAGATCCTCACCTGGGACTGTTAACGACCAAACCGAACCCGTGAGCTCCCACGAGGAGACCTACCAGTACCACCAACCCTCCGATACGATCTGGGAAAACCCCATGCCTGGCTCCGAGGAAACCAACGAAAGCATCAATCCCCGCCTCCAAAAGCAACACCCTGCCTTTCTGTTCCCTGCCAAACTTGAATTGCTGGAACCCCCATTACCACCCCCCCAAATCAAGCCGCTTCCTGAAATCCCGACACAAGCTCGGCCCGGTAAAGTGCCAGACAGGGTTGGCCGAAAGGTACAGGATCCTCGACCCCCCACTCGGAACCCCTCAAATACTATACGAAAAACTACAGCAAACTACTCCCCCTTCCCAAAGCTTGCCATGATACCTCCTCCAAGGAGTTCATCCCTTCAACATTCGTCACGGCCCTATGGGACAACCCACAAACCACAGAGATTACCTTACGCTAATACCACTGTCACCAAGCAACGTCATCGACATGCCGCTGAACTCTATCAAGACACCTCTATGGAGAGGGAGAATACTACCAAGGAGCTCCGCGATGTACCTATTGAAGAGCTCTTGCCACGGGTCACCAGGAGCCCTTCACTTCTGAAATTGCACCTTGTGAAGGGCGAGTCCCCATTGCCTTGAGAAGTAGTAGATCAGTAAACTACCTTTCTATGCATAAATCCGAACCTTGTCCCAGGTTTACCAAGAAATCGGTGCCAAATCTTCGGAGAGCAGCCAAATATGAGCCTCTGCAACTTCACCAATATCCACAGGCCCCTAGGTCTCTCGGACTCGCGCAGCCTTATTAGGTTGATACTCCTGTGCGATCTGTCTTTGACACCGACGAGGAGGATAAACATAGTCGCGTCGATATTCTCCGCGTTAACAGACACAGAAGCAGCAAAAGCCTGCAGGGATTAAGCAAGATCGTTTAAGCTTTGAATGGTGCCATGCCAAGACTGACTAAGCACTAGAGTCGGGTCTATAAATAATCTTTATCCCGCAAGCGTTTTAGATGGCAGTCGGATTTAATAATAACAATTGTTGAACAGGCACTGGGTGTCACGTGCAAGCAGGGATACTTTAAAATTACAACCGAAATGGTAAAACCTATCCTACTGTACCAAGGTTGAACGAAAACGCGTCGCATTATTCAATTTTCGTCCGTGCCAACCTATCCTAGCTGCGAGGCGGATACAGGTCTGAATCCAATGGAAAACACATACAAAATGAAATCGCGCTCACAACAATCTGGCGACGGTCTCTAGTGTCCATTGACAATTCTCACCAAAACTGAAAATACGCTAATGAAGACAGGGGTAAGTGTCCATTGAAATTTCACGCGTAGAGACCATTGAACTTTTTTTCATCAAAAAAGAAATGATCAGTATGAAAATAATGCGTAGGTGCTCGTATTTAATTTTATTTAGGTTTCAGAGGAGAATAGTCAGACACTGAGGCGTAGAGACTGGGTATATCATTTGCTCGTTACTGAAGTAAAGTTCATGTCACCAGGGTTTAATTGGTCCAGAGCGAGATAAAGGTGGAGACTTGTTGAAAAAGCAATTGCAACTCAAGGGAGCGCTCGAAAGGGGCCAGCTAATGCCTGAAGTAATTGATTGGTCAGTGAATCATGGCTAATAACAATAGAGATGAGGTGGCTTACAACCAAAGCTTGGGATTCAAAGGATCCCAGGTGAGAGAGGGGCTGACATAAATATTCAGATGCTTTCTCTAGTTACATAAAAGAAATAAGCAGACGTTTTTCCGAGGCTGGGGTAAGATGTGTCCGGATGAATACTTATTGCGGTTTATCTCTTATCTTATCTTACCAAGCAAACAGGGGTACCGTGCTGTTTAACAGGGATAGCGTTCCATTTAACACCGATGCGTACTAGCTCCTGGAAATTGACAAGGGTGCTGTTCGCCCAAGACGCGATCTTATTGGTTGAGTCCTCCCGAACACAAGTGAAATCCGACACCCTAAACCCATCATTGATCCCGAAGCTCATCATAGATCTCAAATGGGTCGGCCGACACCTCTACCTCAATACCTCCGTTGGAGTCAGGATCAATGGAAGTCTTGGATTCATCGCCACATCGGTCAAACTTTGTCTTACGAAGTACGGGACCTCTACTACGATCAAGAGAACTTAACTTTCAGCTTACCAGACAAACACAGAGGTTTACGGCGACGGAATCCCCCGCAAAACATGCGTGACCCTGTTATTCGAAATCTAAAGACGAGTCATGGCGACAACTCCTCGATCTTAAATCTTTCTGGTATTGAAAACGAGCTGCACGTATTGGCGATGCCACAGCAGGTAATTCCAAGCCATCTACAGCCCGAACTGGAATTCCAAATGTGCCAACAGGTGGAACGCTACATAGCGAGTCTTCGAAAGCAAATTGCGAGTGAATGTGCGCAAGTTTTCAAGTCACAAGAATCATCCATACCTCAGTTGACAAGAATGCATATAATAAGCTGCCAAGCGCCACAAGAGGCCATACAACTAAGACTCACCCCAAGGCCACAAGGCTGCACAGCCGAGACTTGCTCCTGAGCCACTGCTACCAGAACTATTATCCTCTGTTTCGAGGCCACAACTCACTCCCCTTTGCCTCCCACGACCGGCTGTGCGGGTTTGTTACGTGACCCACGGTAGCCAACGGCCACCTCGCAGTAAAGAAAACAGACGCCAAACAGTACTCAAACGAGGTCGACCTGCAAAGTACGCAAGTCGTGAAGAGAAGGCGGCGGCTGATGCCGTCCGAAATAGAGACAGGAAGCGAGCACAACGGCAAATGGAGCTTGGTCGACAAGCAGAGAACCCTTTCCGATTCTACCAATTTACCCAATAGATAGTTTATGAATATCACCATAATTTAATGCTGGAGAGGGTAAAGAAAATATATAGAAGGAAGAGAATACGTAGTCGATAGCATTCTGCTGCGGAGTGGAGGGTTTTTCTCAGCGTATGCACCCAGTGGGACGGGAGTAGTGACTAGTGTACTCTCTGCCACCAGAGACAATGGAAGATGATCGGGCTCATATCACTAATATCGTCCAAGATCCAAGATTTCAGTAGTTCAAGGACATTATCATTCTTCTTCAAGTCAAGAACCTAAGACATCACCTGGGACAAGATGACGACATGGTTTCAAAATTACTGGACCAGCGCAGTCGAGGAGAGCCATACCACAACAAAGCTCGTTTAACATTGGTAAAGAAACTTGTCACCCAGCAGGCATCTCAGGTTGTACCGTGGGGCCAATTGGTAGCTGGTGTCATAGATAGCCCAACAGAGAAACGGGCGGAAACACTGCTCCATCGGCAATGCTGCTTAGAATCATACGCCTCTCAGGTATGCTCCGAGATACTGGAAGTTTGACCATTGAGAATGGAAAGCCCTCTTCACGCCGAGCTGCCGGTCTCCTCTACTCTCAATCTTACTCCAGTGTCAAGGAAGTGTTTGCAGCAGGAAACGTATACCCGTTTACAAACACAGCCATCGAGACCCTTGCTCTTGACAAGAAGCTAAGGAAAACGTGGGAACTCGTTGGAGGCGGTCTCAGTCACCAACCAGCTGCATTGATCAAGGCATACCTATACACAAAGCTTCGATGCCACTATGCCTTATTGGGGTCTATGCAGAAATCTTTTGGCATTAGAGAAGAGCATCGTGTTTCTGAGGAGCTTTTCTACGCTATCGACAACCGGATGAGACCCCGAGAACTTCATGATCAGCGCCTTATCATACCCACGGACGATAACTCGCCATACTATAGCTTCACGAGTGATACCTTACTTCGATGGGTGCGGTGGAACATCAACAAGTTCTACGTGGGGTTCGAGATGGTATACAGCTTTCAAGACCCACATTTCGTAACTTGGGAGCACACAAGGATCATGCTGATGTTTCTTCGTTGTCTCCAGTTCTCATATACAGGCGGATTAATACAGAAAGTCGGTGGCTGCTGGCAAGATGTTCGTCAGCAATCTGATGCACGTCAGCCGAATGGACTTCGCCACCACGAAGGTCTAGGTTTTAAGCTCACTATGGAAAAGTATGGCTATGCCTGGTTCCTTGACAAGATCAACTGGAACACGCTTACTTTCCGCCAACCGCATGCAGCCTATATGATGTTCAATAACCCATCGATGCAGAACGTATACCGTGCTCGGTATCACCAAGTCCGAGATGTACGAATCGATTTTATTCGAGTCAATAAGGCTTACCAGTGGATGCTCGAGATCAGCTCAATTTCTACTTGCCTTAACCTCCTGGAAAGATACCTCCGAGAGCTGTGCCTATGTGCGTTTCGCAAGGACGTCTTCTTTCACGCCAGGTCAGCTTTGAAGCCGGAATGCCTAGAATCAGCATTAGCAGGAGATATTCCCCTCTGCTACCATAGTGTCAACAACGCCATGCTCAAGGATCACCAGCCACTTCACCTTGCAGAAGGAAATCGGTTAGCGGTAAAGAACGTTGACGTCTTGTTTGCCTGGCTTTGGAAATCGAAGGATGATCATTTCGAGCGGCAAGGATGGAACGAGAAGCAGTACCGCATGCTATTCCAACAAAGCTTCCATGCCATCAAAACCACACGAGGCAAGGCTGGCGCACGGAAATGGCGTCAAGAGTTGAAACGGACGTTTCTCGGCAGCCATTGGATCCTCCCATATCCACATAGCCGAGGTTTTACCCGCAAAGACAAAGAGGAAAAGCAGTTTATCTGGTGGCCTATTGCACATCCAGGACTTATCAAGTACTATGCTAGATCCCGCCAGACCGGAACTATTTCGAATTCCCTACCATCATCCAGCATCCAGCATCATCCTATTGACGGCTGGCAACTAGCAACCAATTCAATTTCCAACAGCTATATGCCCTTTGTTATACAGCCTGAACAGGAGTTAATTCAACTCTCTGAGCACGAGCTTTATGCACGACTGGTTTGTCTTCTGGAGCAAGTATCAGCTGGTCTGACCCAAAGCACTTTCCCAGCGCCTATACTAGAACTAGAAATCTCCACCGGGGTTATTTTCCAAACCGATGGTGCCCGGTAAAACAGATCAAAGTCGCCAAGACATTTGAGGAGTGCGATCACGCCAGTGAGTGTATATGGTTTTTGGAGAAGCGATTAGAGAACTACAAACATCTTCAGCATAGTCAACAGAGACGTCGCAAAGGGCGACGTGAAAAACGCATTACATTTCAGTCGCTTAGTGATTCCAGTTCGATCTCAGGGAGTGAGGAAGCTGAGCCTTCATCGGATGAGGAGAGCCTCGTTGCAAAAAGAAAGAAGCAGGCGCAGGTTATTCGCTACATGGAAACCCGATTGCATGAGCTTATTGAAGCCCATTATACAAAGTATCCACAATGGAAGAATTGTTATAACCCCCAACTAAGGGAGTTTAATTACCGTCTGGCGAAGGTTGAATAATAGTGAGGATAATAGTAAGTATAACTATAGGATATTAATAAGATTATAAAATTACTAGGCCTTGGTTATTATCTTAGCTAAATTAGATAATACTCTAATATAAGAGAGTAACGTTATGATAAACAAGCGCTCCAGACAAGCAAGTGCTCCACTATAACAGCCTACCCTATACTACTTTACTTTCCTAAATAAAATAGCTAAAAATCTATAAAAAGTCTTTTATATGATAGTATAGCTAACTTATTTATATAGTATTTTTTTAAAGAATTTTAACTATTTTAGTTTTTATGTAAAACTAAAGAGCATAGTATATTCTATAGTGTAAATAGACTTTAGAGTTTATAGCTATAGTTATTCCTATTTACTGTATCATAATCTAAGGACATAGCTATAATTAGTAGTTATAGTAATTATAGCAATACTTGCAACAGCTTATAGGAGACCTCTATAGATTCTGAAAAGGTAGTTAGTGTCACATACATGTGGGGCGGGTAATTATCTTATCGGGGCACCCCTGCCAATGATTTCAGGCAAGGCAAGTTTGTACACGCACTTCTAGGAATGCAGAGTAACCTTTTCGGATTTCACAGCCCATCACGTCTTACTGCCGATAACGGCTCGGGCAGCCACGGCTGAAAAGAAGTGCAGCAGGATAACCGCGGTATGGATAATTAAATTAGTCAGGAACCTACACGGATCAACACGTAGCTTACAAATCTCCCCGATATCGGCACTAGCACGTCTCTAGCGTGTCGAACCAGCAAGTTCTGACGCCAATTCCAATCCATTTATTCTAGTGTACCTCATAGCTACGGGCTTATCTGATCTTAAAGCTTCTAGATCCTGATAGTTGCATCGTATATAAGAAGGAAGGGATGGTGTATCTAGCTATGCCTTGATTCACATTCTGTATCTTTTGTACTTACTAAAACACTATACGAAACTGAGACCTAGCAAGATGGCTTCTACAAAAAATGCCGCTACCACTGCTACTGCAGTTATACAACAGCAAACCGATCTAGTCTCCACTGATGTCGAAGTGCCCCAACTGCAGGCTCATCAAGTCTATGTCAAAGTGGAATATGCTGCTTTTAATCCCACCGATCGTACGTCTCACATGCCTATCTATGCCAATGGAGTAATAGCTTATGGAGATATAGGACTTGCTTTTGATCTTCATGCTTTCGGAGATGGAGCAGTACTAGGCTGTGACTTTGTCGGAACTGTGACGCGCACGCATCCAAGCGTCACTAAGCTAGAAGTTGGTGATAGAGTAGCTGCTCTTGTCTGGGGTGGTAAGTACATGTCGATCTCTCCAGGTATGGCCCTGTCTTGCTCACTAAGCTCGACATAGGTGAAATCAAGGGACTCGGAGCCTACTCGTGAGCACGGTTTCTCTGCTGCTTGGCCCCTATTTTCTGTTCTGACTTTTTGCAGCACACTCTGTATCGCAGATGAAAGGATCGCTTTCAAAATACCTGGAAACGTCAAAAATCGCGAGGCTTGCGCCGTCCCGCTTGCGATGAACACTGCATACTTGGCGCTTTTCTCCGAGACTGCGCTGAATCTTCCTCGCAATGATTTCGAGTCTAAAACTCCCCTCCTCATTTGGGGTGGAAGCTGTAAGACCAATCTCCTTCAAAATTCCAAGAAAGTACGATTTTTCTGAACACCTATAATACAGCCATCGTTGGATACTATGCGATCCAATTAGCCAAGATGCATGGCTACGTTGTGGCGACAACGTGTAGTCCCCGAAACTTTGAATACGTCAAAGAGGCTGGAGCTGCTCATGTATTCGACTACAGAGATCCTGGAGTTGCATCAAAAATTCGCAGCGTGCTGCCGACCCTTGGTTATACCTTTGACACAATCGGCTCAGTCGACTCCTCCTCCACTGCAGCATCGGCTCTGAACGAGAGCAGGGGAGCTCTCTGTACAGTCAGACCAGGCCAAACTAACACCCAAGATGTCCCAAAGACAGTCAAAGTCTCAGACGTATTTGTGTTCACTGCATTTCCAACACCCCACTCATATCGAGGAACAGCACATTGGCCGGTAAGTCCTTACTCCGTGTTTTGGCCTCCTGCACCCCTGCCACCATGACTTATTTCACTTCATTATTGTCACTGACAACGATGCGGTCGCAGGTGATGATAGAAAACCACCGCCTAAGTGCCGAACTATACAACGAACTTCCGAGATTGCTCTCAGCAGGCTTGATCAAGCCTCCCCGAGTCAGGACGCTCGGAAAGCTCTGCCCAGCATCAGTTTTGGAGGCCATGGAGCTCAACCGCTCAGGAAAGGTCTCAGCTGAGAAACTATGCTTTGAAGTTTCTGAATAAGAAACAAATTTAGAAGACGGATTGTGAGCCTCCTACTGAAGCTATGGAATACTTAGGATGATATAGTGCAAAACTGCCTCGAAACAGGAATGGCTTGAAGCTCATTTAGATGTTGATCCTACAATACTCGCAGAGGCTAGACAACATCTAGGCACTCTTTACTAGCTTAATTACTCAATTGAACTAGATATCTGTTCGTTAGGAACAATCTTATAAAGTGCGTGTCCAAGTGATAATTTTATACTAAATCTGAGAATCTGGAAATAAGACAGCGAATTGACATGACATTTGAAGCTTAATTAAGAGGCATGGTTTCTTAGAAGAGTAGCGCCAGGATATTACAGCTAAGACTTAAATTTATTATTAGTAGATTCACAGTAAGAAGAAGCTAGTATATTGTAACAAGGCTTCATATATTCATCTCAATATGGTATGTAAAAGCTCAACGAAGCGAAGCCGCACAAGTTACTCTTTCTGTAGTTCCTGAATTTTTTATTTCAAGACTACTCTTGCGACCCAATTCTTTAGCTGCCACTTTAGAAGAGCGATGACCGCAGAAGATTAGACAATAGGGTCAGGATTCTCGGTATTCTGTCGACCGTCCTGGACAATCATACTGCCAACCGAGGCTTCGTGGCGGAATTTCATTGCAGTAACATAGTCGTTATCCTGATACCAACTTTGCACTGCTTGCTCGTTTGGAAATTCCAAGATGACCATGCGATCTTTAAATGGTGCTCCTTCGAGGGTGGAGACTGGATCTCCCCGCGTGAGGAATCGGCCACCATGCCGCTTCACAACCGGAGGTGTTAAGGCCGTATATTTCCGATAAGTGTCTGGGTCATGGATTGACATTTGACACACCACGTATGCGACCATGGTTGTTGCTTGTATATGAAGCCTGTTTGATGTTTGCCGATATAAAAGTGAGGTGAAGATTGTAAATGATCTCGTGAGTCAGATTGAAATGATAATATTTGGCTTTCAGTATAAAGACTCAAGCGTAAGTACAATTTGTATAGGAGCAGCAGCAAGATTAGTATCGGTTCCTCGGGTCCCATGAGCTTTTAAGTATTGACTTCATCCTAATACTAGTCGGTTATTTGGTGGCACAGATATAAATCGGTTGCCGAATAAAGAGAAACATATCCGGTATCGGCGGACCTGGGAACCGATTGTGGGGTCTCTCTGTTTGTATCGCTCAGTGCTTGGTAATCCAAGCCGGATGGATTGTCGGCATTATAGAGGCGAGAAGATATGGGGCTTGCTAGCTTCTCTTTGCAATGTGCAATACTGTACATCTGTGGAGGCATTGGAATATAATGTCAAATATGTGGAAAAATGGCATTTTTAAAATGTCGGTCTTAACCTTGTTTCAAAAGAACACATCATCAAGTGCAATGCTGTACTTGTAATGTTATTCTTTGTTAACTATATATAAATGAAGGGATCTATTACCTGCAATGGGGGTATTATATATAAGACTTTAAGGGTAACTATACTGCCTAATGTAGCTATTTTATAAGCCAGATATATAATGGGAGCACAAGCTGTTAACACACAGGGCAAAAGATCAGGCTATATTCAGTATGTTAGCAATCATGGTAGCGCTTACAGCTGTATATAGAAGCCTTATAGCGCTGTTACGGGACTAATAGTAATATCTGGTAAATATATTATTAAGACTTCTTAATGTTAAAGGTAAAAAAGTCTTAAAGCCTAACTTTACTTAATTGCTTAAGCATTAATTAGCCTAGTTACTTCCTCTTAATTCGTCTTACTAATATTAATTATAGCTAACTTATACTATTTTTATTTAAATAGGTAGTCACTAATCTTTTTAATTAGAGTTCGAAAAGGACGATATTCCGAGATTCTTAGATATTAATAACACCATTCATTACAATAACAGCACTGCCCCCGAGATATATCTCCTCAATCTTTGCCCTAGATTTCAACTTCACCTCCACTGCGATCTCGCTCTGCCGTCCCATCTCTACACCCTGCGTGATCTCGAACCTAATCGCCTTTTGATCGGCATGCTCTTGCATCGCCAAGTATGCGCCTAAGGTGACCGCTGCGGACCCTGTGGCCGGATCCTCCGATGCCAGCTCGACCATGCGTGCTCTCAGGCGTCTGACATCCGCCCTGTCATCACTTTTACTTCCGTCGCCATCTTCCAGAGGGACGTAGTAATAGCGGTAGCAGAAGCTACTTCCCCACGGGCCTTTGTCAAGAAGGAGGTCTTGAATGGGCTCGTCAAATCGTAAACGGGAAGCTGTAGACACGCGAGATAGAAGTTCGAGACTGGGTAGCTTTACCAACAGAGCTGTCATACCCTTCACGATGCTAACGAGCGGTGCCTGCAACTCCGCCTTGCGAATGGACTCGTCCAGGCTCAACGAAGCGTCAATTGCAGCATGTGCGCTTCTCGAAGAGGGAGTTTTCAGGAGCTCGGGCTGGTCTCGCATGGCGTCAGCCAAGGTGCGGGAATGGATGTGCAGATCGTGAGCGACTTTGATCTGGACAGGGTCGGATTCGCCTAACTGCCCATCACTTTGAGGAAGTCGAGTGATTGGAAAGATACCAGCCTTAAGCTGTAGGGCGCTGATGTCCCAGCGTAAATGATTCAATATAAGATGGGCAGTGCCAATACTGGGATGGCCGGCAAATGGCAGTTCCATCTCAGTAGTGAAAATGTCAGCCCGGCAGGAGGGCATCATGTCGGCGACGGACCTTAATGCCGAACTGGTGTCCGGCACGTGCAGGAAGACTGTCTCTGATAGATTGAATTCGCGAGCGATGCGTTGCTTGACATCTCCTGATATTTGGCCGCTGAGGGCTGTGGGAACTAGCACCACAGCAAGAGGGTTGCCGTAGTATCTCTGCCTAGTAAAGACATCGACCGTGATGTATTCAAGTGTCGCGCCGGTGCGCACAGGTTCCAAATTGCTGGTCATGGCCGGAGCGGGTGCTGAATGACGATATTTTTGTGTAGGAGGACAGTCTCGCGCTGATGTAAAATGTAGACGAAGCGTCAACCCAGGCTCGGAGAATTCAATAATAAGATGCGGATAATGGCCACTGCCAGCAAGCAGAATCTCCGTCACCAAGCCGGTTGGCTGCGGTTATGGGCGGGACAGACCGAGAAAATTTGTCAGCATTCCATCCTCTCACTCTGCCTTGAGTGTCCGAGATCGGGCGAAAGCACGCCCTGCGCTACATTTGTAATCCGAGGAAGCTATTAGTCAATCGTTCATCTTTACTCGGCCTTAGTTGTATATCAGATTACCCGCATGATGCGAATCCACAATAATATGTTTTCATCATTCCACGCCATCCTCCTCTGGCAAAACAAGAATATCTCTGTTGGACAACGCACCTTATTGTGAGTTGGCAGCTGATTGCCATTGGAAAGCACCAGTTATCCCAGCCTCGACCCGGCCGAATCGATTATAAAAGGACCATTCTTCCCTTGTCGATATACTCTGTGCATCATCGCAAATTTCTTCTTTATTATTTCTTCACAAGAGCATCATGCCAGGCAAAACTCCAGTCAATACAACCAAGGCGCCCAAGGCCCTTCCGGGCATCTACAACCAAGCCATCGTTGCAAATGGCATGGTATTCTGCTCAGGAGTCGTGGCACTTGACAGCGATACCATGAAGATCAAGGAAGGAGACGTCAAGGCTCACACTGTATGCAATCTCTTAGATATCACTCCAAGAATGTTGGTACCAGATAAGCTGACATTGCAAATAGCATGATATCATACAAAACCTTACTGTCATATTGGAGGCTGCTGGCACAAGCCTCGATAATGCTGTCAAGGTCAATGTGTTCCTGTCCGACATGAATGACTTTGCCGCCATGAACGAGGTTTACATGCAATACTGGGGCGATGTTAAGCCCTGTAGGACGTGAGTCTATTGATTCC
>JABSSZ010001497.1:0-11431 GCA_013755755.1 Fusarium sp. NRRL 25184
AAAAAATGAGTTGTGGTTGACTCGATTGAGGATGATAACTGATGAGAGTTCAAGGAAGGGATGAGCCATTCTTTGTGTGGATGATGATGCATGGTGGCCGCTTTGTTGACACTGACACTGCTGTGCACTGTTGTTCAACTGTCGAACGCAAGTCCAGGGGATGCAACAAAACTTAGGACCTCTATTCTAAGTGATAAAAAGTCTTAGGTAAATTTAATATAATTTAATATAGGTTTAAAAAATCTTAGGTAATACTTTTAGCACCTTAATTTAATATCTGAAGTCTTCTTGTGCCCCGGGGCCTCGTAGCCGCGCGTGCTTTGTTTCCTCAACCGACCAAGGAAGGTGTGAGGCAGTTGAAAGAACAATCAATCCTTCAGCATCTTCCGTTACATAGAACATGGAAAGTGGCGCTCAATGCGGAATGGAGTACCCAAGGCACCTACCTTGGTGTTTCTCAGAAGAAGGAAAGAGGATTGAGGTAAGGTACAAAGCGTCTCTTAGTAACACATGTGAGCCAGGGAAAGGAGCACTCAACTGCACTCCCCAGCCCTCCGCGTCGTTCTGTTGGGTCAAGTGTTGCCCCCTTTCATTAATATCTTCCAGCAACATAACGACTGCATCCCACGGATTACATCTTTGTTGGTATTCCAATCGCCCAGCGAGAGTTATCCGTGTAACAGAGAATCCATAGCTTGTATGGCACATTGGGCAGCCTGAGGTCAAAGGCTCCCCGACAAGACTTTGATACGTGACTTGCACTATTGATCATCGTGAGATGAACAGAGTTTACTTACACAACAGTAGATTCTCATTGTCTATTATACTCTTCCATCAATCCATATCTATTCTTACAAATCACAGGTGCACTGAAATAACAACCCTGATTTATTCACGGCCTGATGAACCCCGATCCCCATCGTCTCTGAACGGAATCAAGGCGCAGTCTCTCTGACGCGAATCGGCACAGCGAATGTTTTGATCTCTGGGCTTGCGTAGTCCACGACGTTCTTCCTACCTGCCATGACTTGGCCGATTTCATCGAGCGGCTCCCCTTCTTCAACATGTCGGACAGCACTAGTCCAGCTCAAAACATTCCACTCAAGTATTCCTCTAAAGGGGAATTTGATGTATGTAGTATGACAATTCGGCGCTGGCTCAGACAAACGAAGGCTGGTGACTTTCAGATACCATGGGATCCAATCAGGAGTATTGTTGTAGGCCCTCACAAAGCCAAGCCAGAAACTGCTTGAGGAGACTGACAAGGGAGATTCCAGACAATCGAGACGCACTTGCCCAATAGATCTTTGACGACCATCACCATGTGTCAATAAAAGCCCGACGATTTGACCAGAGAACTCGGAGGACCACCCTCGGCAAGGTGCGATCGTTCTGACGTCGTCCAGACTCGCTGATGTCTTGACAAAATTGTAGAGAGGGAAAAGTGAGTTATCATTAGGACGGAATGAATATTGCATCGCATGTTGATCCCACGAAGCCACACCTTGAGGGTCACCCTTGTTACTGAGCCCAGATGGCTGCTCGAACGCAAAGTAGGTCGACAAATAATTCGCTCTGCAATAAAACATGCGAGAAGGTCCTTTTGGCAGGAAAATTGCAATCGCCTTGTACGTGAAATTGAAGGTTCCATCAACGGGAACGCTGCAGGTAATATCGAGCCCAGGGGTGAAAGTACGTCCCTTGGTTGTTCGAATGATGAGTGTCTCGATCTCTTCTCTACCGGTATATCTAGCCCTTCCCTTGCGAAGCCAGAGTTCAGACACTCTTTCATCGGGGTCAATTGGCATGTGAAACCATAATTCGTCAGTTGAGCCATACTCATCTCTTGTCTGTGGCCCTGCTTCACCAAGTTTGTGCGTAACGATGCCACGAATCAGATTATTTTCCACGTAGAAGGAGTACCCGCATACTCTGGGAGAGTTCCATTCTACAGCACGGACAGACTCGTAGTAGAGGCTGTTATTGGAGCGGTAGTGCTCTGCTAGAGGAATTTGGGGAAATAAGCCGAGGTGCTCTGGAAGGACTCCCCAATACCTTGTCTCGTAAGTGAAGTCGGGCTTGATAGTATGGTGAGCTCTCAACATCCGCAGCTTAATGTACTATTCATCTTATGAGACCGGAACTTATGTTGGATAGGGAAACTTACATCATGTCGCAATGTGAAGCGAAACGGAGTCTTCTGATGACGAGAGATAGCCCAGGAGAGCCCCACTTCCATCTTCAGAGGGGGCAGCTCTTCATCCTCTGTGATAATGATGTCGCGTATTCCTAGATGGTCCTCGCTATAATAGATGTTCAGACATGCCTCGGGTCTGTTTATAGCACTCCTCTTCTTGAATCTGGCTTTGAAAACCAGTGTGTCTTCTTCGGTGAGGCGGCGGGTAGACAGTGACTTGACATAACGCGACCCTTCGACCTCGACATGCTGCGCCCAAACAGAAGTATATCTTCCAATGTATAAGGTTTTCAGATAAGGTTTGGGCCGACTGGGATCCAACCAAAGATCTCGGAGAATCTGGCATGCGCGTCCGCGCATACAAAAGCTCGCGATGTGTTGGTATATCTCTTCCGGGAGACGACCACCGAGAGCTTGTCTGAGGTCTGTGGCAATTGTCTGTTTCATCCATTGTGTTCGACGCTTAGTCCAAGACGCAGGGGGGTCAATAAAGTAGTGTCGCCCACCGGTAACCTCAAACAGAGTGTAATGCCAGTCTTTGATCAACCTTTTGGGGTTCAGAAGTGCAACACACGCTGGGTGATATCCGAACTCTTTCACAAGACGTCTCTCAGTGAGGGGTTCGTATTTGTCATACCAGATACGAGGATAGAGTTTACTCTGTGGTTTGTCTGCAAAGGTCAGTAGTGCTTTATATTGTTGAGTTCAGTGGACAGCTAGATGTGCCTTTTTGCAGCTGAGACTTGTAGCTGAGAGCTTTCATTCACCAAAGAGAAAATTTTTCAGAGGACCGGGCAATACCTACAGACAACAAAATCTTCACCTGCAACAAATTCGAATCTGCACAGGCCGCAGGTTGGGTAACACATCGTGTGTGACCAGGCAAGGTCATCAAGGTCGGCTTCGTCGGCTTGTGGTAAAGAGTCCGAATCGGAGTCATAATTGGGATCTGAATGAGGGTTAAAGAGAACGTCTGAGTTAGGGTCACTCTCATATTCGCTCGTTTCGCTCGGCGCGACCGATTCAAGTTCGTCGTCGTTGGAGGAGGACATGATTGAGGATTTCGATGATGATCTCAGACCGCTCAGAAATGTTATGAAGATGAAAGAAAAGATGGGATGAGAAGTGGATGTTTCTGTATGTGGAAGCTGCGATATCTGAATAAGGTATTTGACAGTGATTCACTGCTAGGTACTGCTTGCTGCAAGGACGGTGCAGTCACTGCGGATTTTAGGGAGCAAATAAGGGAAGGGTCCTTAGAATTAGTATAAAATTAACCTAAAGATTTACTAAAGAGTTACCTATCTAGTAAGTACCCAGTACTAAGTCTAAGTTCATCCTAAATTCATCCAAGTTCCTTTGTCATATAGGATATACAGGTCCTAAGGTATTTAGGGTGACCCTCTAACTCCTTCCACTGACTGCCACTTGCGCTGCGGCGTCAGAAGAAAAGGATCCAAGAATAGCAACGGATGTCAAAGGGATTGTCAAAGATTGAGTTGAAGGCCAGTTTGCTTTGCAGGTATCAGAAAAAATGAATGAGAGGCTGCAAGCATGCTGCATCAATCAACCAACAAAGAGCTTTCATTGAGAAGGGACCAACCCAATAAACTTAATGTCTCCGGGGAAGACAATATCATTCAACTACCTAGCTCAGTACTTTATTCTTCTTCGTAGCTGGTACATATATCGCCGGTGCGAACGGAGAACGTCTGGACCGTTTTGCAAGCAATCTTACCAGACAAAGCCTCGCGTGCCAACACTTGATCCATCTCGCTTTGCAATTCGCTCTCTTCAACATGTCGCACGACAATTTCAGTGGATACAGTGCTCCATGTCGACCGCCACTCGAGCTTTCCTCGTAGTGGAATCTCGAGATATTCCGTGTCGGATTTCGGCACTGGCTCGCACATACCTAGCCATGTGACATGCCCCTCCAGAGAACAAGAACAGGGCTCTTCATGATCACAGTTGGTGTCCATATCGGAGATCTCCAGCCAGAATCTGTCAGAGATAACATTGACGGGTTCCTCCAAGTGATCTAGGCGAATTTGCCCAACGGATCGTTGGCGGCCGTCGGTGTAGGTGAAGAGAAGACCAGAGATTCCTTCGCCAACATATTTTCCCCAGCCTCGACATGGCGTAATTCTTTGAACATTTTCGAGTTCGGCAGACGTTGAAAAGAATTGGTCATACCAGAAGTATGGATCGGGTCCCGATGACGGTCCATGCGAGAGCTCGATCTTGCGTTCCTTCCATGTTGGAATCTTGTCAAAACCCAGCCAAGACTCCGCATGTAAGTATTTATAGTAAAATGTTCGGGCCGGGGCTGTTGATGGTAAATCGGCAAGCGCTTCGTAGTTGAGGGGAGCATCGTTGAGTGGTGATCGAGATCGGATGTCTGGGCCAAGTATAAGACTGCGGCCATTGTTTGTGATCACCTATGGACATGTCAATATGCTTCTGTTCAGAATTGCAGAAAGGTTAAAGCATACTATGAGAGACTCTGCTTGAGTACCGGTGTCGTCATCGTACGGAAAGACTCCTGAGCGAAGCCATAGCTCGGAGATTCGTTCGCCGGGATCAACAGGGAAATACAGCCAAATTGAACTGCTGTTATCATAAGCATCAAGAAGGGAAGGAGGTAACTTCCCCGATCGATAGGGGACAATAGAGTTAATGCAACTGCTTTCCAGGCCAATGACATAGCCTGAGACTCCAGGCAAGTTCCAGTCGATCGCATGGACTGTTGCCCTATGCCCATCATCAAAGAGCTCATCTCCTGGAGAATCCGTAAAGTGATAGTAAAATTCAGTAGGGAAAATGCTCCAACGTGCTCGTTGGGCATAGTGCAGTTCTCTCTCGTATTGGGTGATATCCAAATTACGCAACTTAAGACCCTATAAAGTGAAGCCAGGATGGTAAGTAGACATACGTGATATCCAAGAGATAAGACTGACATCAAATCTCATCCTGAGATAGAATGGGAAAACATGAAAACGCTCATGAGGAATGAAGGCCCATCGGAGGCCAGGTTCGTCAATGCACTGAATCCCATCATCCGGATTGACAATGATGCTGCGTACTCCCAAACTATCCTCAGTGAAGTACATCTTCAAGGAAAAGAATGAATCAAGATCCGGCTTGACCACAAAGACCTCTGTATCATTCTCGTTCATACGAACAGTTGACAGGGACTTGACGTAACTACGACCCTCGATCTCGATGTACTGGGCCCAAACAGTTTGACCGTTGTAAATGGGCAGCGTGACGTCTTCGTTCAGGCCTCCAGGATCCCGATGTTGCCAGGCATCCAGGTGGAGGTTCGTTGCATATTCGCTTAAGCAGTAATTTGCAACATTCTCGCATACTTCGATCGGAAGTCGATTCTTGATGGCGCGTCGGAGTTCCAGACCAAGTGATGATTTGAGACGTCGAGTGCGCAATGCTATAAAAGACGACGGTGGTTGCGTGAAGGAATTGTGGAAGTTGAGCCTATCCAGATTCCATGTACAGGATTCCAGGAAGCCCTTGGCAAATATAACATTGCCAACAAGTTCGCGACAGCCTGCATGGAAAGCCTTTTGTCCATGGGCGAAATATATCTCCTTTTCTGGGTAGTGTTTGTCGTTCCAGGTGAGAGGCAGGGTAGAGCCAGTTCGGTCGACTAGAATTGGTTAGTAGGTAACTGCCATCACGGACAAAGTTGGGAACATACCAGTAACGATGGCTTGGCCTTCATGGAAGGGGAATTTGCAAAGGCCGCATATTTTGAACACGCGTGGTTCAAGATCCACAGAAGAGTCTGGTTCGGGAGCATCTTGGGCTTGGCTCGAATCGGAGGAGTCGTCGGAAGAGCCATCAGAGAAGTCGCCAGGCTGCTCTACCTCCACTTCATCTTGCGAAGCCATGCCTGGGGTCTGTTTTGCCTCGTGAAATATTGAGATCCTTACCTTGATTGAGTGAAAGAAGTTGGATCAAGACTGAAAAATGGATCTCCGGCAGGGTTGCTCAGCGCACTCTGACGAAGAAGGTCGCGTTGCGTGAGGGAAAGAAGAAGAAGAAGAAGATTCGATCGGTGTTTTCACGAAGCTGGTGGGCAAAGAATGTGACTTCACTCTTATTGTTGACACTGCTGGCGCCATTGTTGGCAGTGCCATGCGCCAACAATACCACTGGAAGATACACATACAGCAAAAGACAATAGATAATTGACAAACGCCAAGCAAATAGAAGAATGGGACTTGAAAAGATAACATGAGCCATCAATGGTGGGTAAAGTGAGTCAACGTCTACCTCCCAAGATGGAGTGATTGAGGCCTGGACGGGCATCATGACATGACGATGGAGTCAGGTTTTACGAAATGATTAGATATTCAACTTAGAAACGGAGAGTAAGACCGGAGTCTGAGAGAGACTGCGAAGTTGCTATCAACCTTGGCATCAAACATTCATCAATGAAGCCTGTGAAGCGACAGTCCCTTTCCCCAAACACCAAAAAAAGAAAGCCGAGGAAACACTCACAATCTAAATATGGCAGCAACCCGACGTGAAGATCATCTTTTCTGAATCTCATGAAGTAACTAAATCGCAATGGTCCGATCTAATGTCCACATGCCTCAAACGAAGGAAGGCAGATCGATAATTCCATCTAACTGAGGCGGATATGTCGTGGACCACAAATACCAACTATCCAGCCCATCCCAATCCAGTTGTGCAGTACGTCAAGGGAAACTATTTGACTCCAAAACTCAAGGGGGAATTGCTGGGTTCTAAACAATGACAGAGAACGTTTTAACCACTCCCGGAGCAAGTTCCCCTGACGCAGTCTCAAGAGCTAGCGCCTCATCCATCCCATTTATCTTATCCTGTAGCTCGCTGCTCTTGTGGTGGTACATTGAGTGGCGGTAGTAGTGCGAGATCTTGTAGTCGTGGCATATAGAGGCCCAGCAGCTTTGCCATTCAAGAGAGACTTCAAGCGGCACTTCCAAATACTCCCGGTTCTCATATTGCAAAGGCTTCTGCACCTCAACCCACTTGATCTTGTTTGTCCGGGGCCAGAAGCCTTCGGGGAGAGACTCATTTTCTGACCTGTCACAGCCAAGCCATATCTTTTCAGAAGTCACTGCGAGAGGTGCATCCATGTAATCGAGACGAATTTGCCCGATGCATCGCTGACGACCGTCGGCGTATGCGAGCACCATGCCGACAATTCCCTCATCCGCAGAGGGTCTCCAGCTTCGACATACAGCTATTGTCCTGACATCCCGAAGCTCTGCAGTTGACGCAAAGAACTCTTTGCCTGGGTAAGCAGTGGGCTTGGGTAGTTTCGGAAGTGAAAGACCGAGGGTGTCCTGGTCCCAAGTTGTTGCACGTTCAAAGCCCATCCAAAACCCACTTTCTTTGGTTATGCAGCACAGCATTCGAGATGGGTCGGTTGGTGACAACGCAGTGATCGGCTGATAGGTGAACTTGCTGGCCTTTCCACTTTGGTTACCGAGAACAAAACTCCGGCCTCTATTTGTACGCATCTAGAATAGTATAAGTGTGTTTATACCTAGTATTGACGGCATTATCGTAACTTACAACAAGAGAAATGTCTTTTTGAAGCTGCCTATGGCCGTGTGGACGTTGGTTTCGAAGCCAAAGCTCTGCGATTCGCTCGTCTCGATCGACAGGTATGTAAACCCAAGTACCGTCATGTTTGTTGCTCACATCCACCAACTGTGAAGATGGCCCTGTCATGTTGTTCGGGATGATGTCATAGAGAAACTCCTCATACATGAGAATGGAATAACCACGACATCCAGGTAAGTTCCAGTCGACTGCACGGATTGGCTCAGTTGATACGTCAAAGTTACACCGTGGTCGAGGTGGAGCGAGCTGGGAAATGTCCAAGTCATTAGGCAGAACAGACCAGCGCCTCTGTCGGTAGTTGGGCCTTTCATGCATTCTCCTCGTTATGGCCAAGCCACGCAGCTTTAAACCCTGAAAGCGCAAAACCAGTGAGTCAGTGAAGATCACCTGATTGCTGAGGATGGAAAAGTAACTTACATCGGTTTTGTATTCGAAGCGGAACGGAAGAGCCTTTCGACGGTAAAAAACCCATCTCAAGCCTTCACTTTGGTTTAGTGAAGGAGTGTTGTCATCTTGAGTCATGACAATCTCACGGATACCCAAACAGTCTTCGGCGAAGAAGACGCTGACATGGGTGCCAGTGGTAGCCCCGAAGAGCTTGGTGTCGCGGTCGCTTTTACGAGTGGTGGATAAAGACTTGATGTACTGGAGACCCTCAAACTCAACGTGCTGTGCCCAAATGGAACGTAGCTTGGTCACCCCGGTAGTGGCATCCCCAGGTCCCGGAAAGCCTTTGTTCGACCAAATGCCGTTGATGAGCTTCGTCGCATATTCGTTCAAGCAGTAGCGGCCAATATTCTCACAGATCTCGAGTGGAAGACGACATCCGATGATAGTAAAGAGCTCTTGGGCAAACATCTTCTTCAATCGGCGTATGCGGACTGCTTCAACGGATGGAAGAAGTCTAGTGTAGCCGACTCCGTACTTGGTACCGACATAGATGGCGGAATGAGCGGAGTCACCAAAAGGGAGACCTTTCGCAACTTGGTACACGCATTCTGAGTGGTAACCCTTTTCAAGGATCCTGCCAGTTGACTCAATGTACTCGCCTTCCCAGGTTTCGAGCAAGTGAGGATTTCTGGGGTTGACTATTGCGAGTTAGGAGGGGGTTAGGACAGATGATTTGACAAGGGCACATACAAACGACAATAGAGTCGAATCGCTCAAACTTGAAGGCACAGAGGCCGCATCTAGGCAGGACCTCCGGTTGCTCATCTTCGCCACATTGATCATAATCGTCCCAATCCGAGTACTCATCTGGCATGAGGTCCAAGTCCGAGTCTGAGTCGGAACCACCGTGATCCATTTTCCCGAAGTTCGATTTGTTAGGCTAAATAGGTAGAGGTGATGTCGTCAGTTACCTCTCAGGACAAGATGTGTAGCAGCGTTGGAAGCTTCCGATGACGGCAACGAACGCACAAAGACAAACTAGGAGCAGGGAAGAATCCTTGAGCCTTAGCGGCGGTGAGATTTCTCAAGAGTGACCAATGCTCATGTACTTACGATGACGGAGTGTAAAAGTTACAGACCCAATGGAGAAAGCAAGAAACCTTCAGACGTCGAGCGATGGAAGAGAGGTGAGGTGACTTGAGGTCAAAATGGTGGAGAAGGAAGAAGAAAAGGGGAGAAGAAAAGGAAAGGCAAGTACAGATAAAATTTCAAGGAGGTCCTGCCCCGTGTTTCTTGAACTGCGAGTTTCCATTTATTGTTGATGCTGCAACTGGCGCTGGCACTGTTCATCAGTGTGAATCATGTGCTCTACTCCCCGGAGAGGAACTTCACTGTTAACAAACGAACGGCGACAGCGAATGGTAAAAGGCGAAGTAAAATATGTGTAAAACAATTGGAATTAAGTGACTTCAGATCTATTGCTTCAGATTGAGTTGCAATCATGAATCAATCATGAGGCAGCCAACAATGAAGTATATTCACAAACATTCAAGAGAGACACGATCTTTCAAGGAGCAGTGCAGCACATAATTTCAGTCACAAAACACTGTAACTGAATGGAACATCAACAAGATTCACCTGTAGCTGAGTTGCTCATCAATAAGATTGACCTGCTACACCTCTGTCACAAAACACCAAAAAAAGAAAGCCTCGCAAGCGCTCACAGTCGAAATATAGGAACAGCCCGATGCGGGTGTCACCCGCTGCCTTGAGATCGCGTACTCGTTAGAGTCTCACGCTCTACCGATTGAGCTAACCGGGCGTGGTTCTTAATTGGATGCGGTGGCGTGGAGACCACGGCGCTTGTGAGCGCGGACCGTGATGATTTTTTGGTGTTGAGGGGTAGTCAATCACATTAAAGTTCAGGAACACGGGAAAGAAAGGCGGGTGGACTCCACGAAGTCAGTTCTATTGCTGTAGAGACGGAACATCTAGTCTTCGCGGCCTGTACATCTTGTAATCTCAACAGCGTCCTGCAATTGTTAGTGAGAGTAATGAGAGTGGTGGAATGGGGATACTCACAGGAACACCAGTTGGCTCAAAGCTATGAACCAACTTACTCTCATACACCAAATTCGGATCCCCCTCCTCCTCATTAATCTTCTCCTCGCCCTCCCTCTTCAGATACTGTTTCGAAGTTCTATCCGCAAACCCCTCCTTCTCATTCCCCCCCTTCGCCGCCCTCTTCTCCGCAACACTACTCCTCACATACGCCAGATACGGTGGATTCCCCGGCTTGATGACGTTATCAGCCGCAAGGACACTCCCCGGTCCTACAAGACCCAATCTCTCGCAGAGCTTGAGATCGCTCGTGTACGCGGGCTTGTAGTGGTCGAGGAACATGAGGTCGATTTTGGAGATTGTGCCGTTGGCGTGAAGACGGACAAGGCCTGCGTCGCTGGGACCGACGATCACGCGGGCAATGTCGCGCAGGCCGGAGAGGTCGAGAAGGGATGTTATGACAGCGGCGAATTCGGGGTTGCGCTCGAGGGAGAAGTAGTGTGTGCCTCCGGATTTGCGGACGGCGTTGGCGAAGAGGAGGGTTGAGTAGCCGACGTAACCTCCAAGTTCAACCTACACCAGTACCAGTCAATAAGTATCCTCCAAGAGCAGAGGTCAATTGGCGTACCATGACTTTGGGCTTCACTTCAGCGATCAGATCTGTTACAATCTTGCCCTTGTCCTCGCCCACGTTCATGAGATACTTCTTCGTACGTGCAAACTCATCAATGGCTTGAAGAACACGCTCCGGCGAACCTCGCAGCTCATCAACGTCTGACCGACCATAGATGTAATGCAAAAGCTGAATCTCGCGGCCATCGTCGAAGAATGTTTCTTCTTGCTCAACGTAAGCTTTCTTTTCGTCAAAGGAGGGCATTTTGTCAGTATTTTGCAACAACACAACAGGCCAATATGTAATTGAACAGAGTAAATAAGGAGCGGGAGCTCTGAGCTATATGTACCTAGACGAAAAAGATAAACAAAAGAATCGCGTCACGTAGTGTACCCGTCATTCATTCCCCTCACCAGCTGCAGCTTGACTGCAAGATGCACATGAGATGCTCACCGGTGCCTCCACTCGGGACCCCGATTGAGGGAGGGTCCTGGCGGGGAGAAGACGGTCCGGCCACCGTCTTCGTCTTCGGG
>JABSSZ010001498.1:0-10172 GCA_013755755.1 Fusarium sp. NRRL 25184
GAGTCCTCTTTCAGGTGAAAGTAGAATGCAAGGTTATCACAGGGATTACTAGCTAATAGTATTGTAAAATGTCCACTTTCAGTGAAAGTGGGAGGATCGGTAATGATGTAGACAGGACGCCTAGGTCTTAAAGTCATAATGCACTAATAATAAGTTTCTAGCTCTAAGTCTTTAAGATTAAACGCAGCAGATGCAATATATTCCTATATCTAAATATAAGCAGATAGGTAAATACAAGACTGCAGCATATGGAGAAAGCAAGAGTTACCTAAGTACTTTAGTTTAAAGGTAGAATTAGGTATCTGTTACTGGTTCTGCCGATTTGCAACTGGGGCAGTTATATAAGGGATTGTAGCCCGCACTAGTACATAGCGGGTAGCGCCCTAAGACTGTTCCTGTGTTTTGGTCCGGAAGTATACATGGCAGATACTTTGGTACTATGCTTCGCTTATCCATTCGTAGACCAAGAACCGCGTGTGCTAGAGACCGGATTCTATTACTCGCTGTCAACACCCACCATCTTGTTCGATTCTTCCCAAAGCTTCCTTGCAGCCTCCTCGTCGTAAGCCCAGGGGGCGTATCCAACCTCGCTCTGCAACCAGTCTCCCGTAGTATCCGCCGGCTCCTCCTCGGCGAGATTGCTGAGGTACTTGCCGCCTCGGCCTTCCCATTCCTTACTTAGCGCAGCGTAAAGGGTCGTGGCTGCTCCCTGGGGTACGCTCTTCATGCTCTTGTGCAGCGATTCGTTCCTCGCCAACGACTCTAATACCTCCTTGCTGAGATACTGAGAGAGGTTGGTCTGGATGATACCTGGGTGCAGAGAGAGGGCGTGTAGTCCTTTGGACCCGTACCGTCTTTCGATCTCGTTCGCGAGGTAGATGTTGGCCGTCTTGGATTGTCCGTACGCAGTCCAGGGGTCGTAAGGATCCTTTTCAAAGTTGAAGTCGTTGAGACGGACCTTGCCCAAGCGGTGGGCTGAGGAGGCCACAGAAATTACCCGGGATTGGAACTGAGGCGTGGAGGCTGCGAGAAGTGCGGGCTTCAGCAGTTGGAAGAGGAGGAAGTGACCTAAGTGGTTGGTGCCAAACTGAGTCTCGAAACCGTCCTCGGTCTTCCCCTCGGGTGTGGCCATGACGCCGGCGTTAAGGATGAGCAGGTTAAGCTTGTCGCTCTTGCCGAAGAAGGCCTTGGCCGCTGCGCGCACCGAGACGAAGGAGTCTAGACGCATCTCTATGGCGTAGATGGGCGCATTGGACTTGGGGCCGGGTCCGTTCTTGACGTTGTCGACGGCCTGTTGGGCTTTGGCCGAGTCTCTGGCAGTGAGGTAGAGAGTGGCGCCGGTGGCATGGATAGCTCGAGCTGTTTCGACACCAATACCAGAGTTTGCGCCCGTCACAAGGACGACCTTGCCGGCGAGCTTGCCGATTAGGCCTTCATCCTCAACGACTTGAAGAGCTGTGGGCCGCGCATCTCCAGGACCCTGGGTGCTAACGTGGGAGGTAGCGTATCTAGACATTGCGATGGATGGTGGCTATTTTCTTAAGAAGTCTGGCTTGTGCGGTAAGAGGATGGCGTTGTTGTAGTCCGTGAATGGCGCGTAACCGTCAGTTTGAGAGAGGAAACACCTCTTTTTATGCCACGAGTGTGTGTGCCAGGTTCTGGATTTACAATCAAGCCACTCGGTAAGGAGAGCTAGGGAGACCTATCAGAAGGCTACTTCATGCTTCAGAGTTTGAGTCAGAGCACAGGACGGTTCATTTACAACCCGGATTTATAAGCCCAAGTCCACATGCATGGAAGCCCCGAATCGCATGAAGTGTCTGTATCATTTCAATATCCCGTAGGTTAGCGGGGTGGAGCATTGGACATGCTAACTCAAGCCCACTACTTTGCGGTGTTCTCGGCAGTATTAGACTCCGTTAACACCGTGATAGACTAGAAGCTTCTTGTAGTCATATCACCTACCCCACATCACTGCCTGATCTACACACAAGTTCTCAGGCACACATTGGGCTGCATGGTGAAAGATTCCTTTGCCCCGAGGTGTCAACTTCGTGCACTCGGCCCATCCATGGCACAGGGCATCTCGACATCAAGCAATCTTTCAGCAGCGTTTCCTACTCAAAGGGCGGCAGTCTATACAAGAGAAAGCGAATGGCCAGAGTGGAATATTCTCGCGTACCTTGGTACTATTACCCCTTTGATGTATTATTGTATGCACACCGCCAGCTCTATTCATGGCCGTGTCTCCACCCAGGTCTTTTAGTTTGAGTTTGCAGTAATGCAGATGACATTGGAGGAAGAGCTAATGCCACTTCCACACGCTGTGGTTTAGAACCGTGCGTGAACAAAGAAAGTTGAAATATATCGACACCCCCCATCATCCTAATGTCATAGCGGCAGTCTAAAACTGAGTAAGTCCGTCGTTTTCCCCGTGACCTGCTGGTTTATAAGCACTTTCTCGAAATCCAAGTCTAGTACTCTTAGCACAAAAGCGCATGGCTTATTGCTTCGGGCAGATTCGTTGACTCGTCAAAAACCATAAATACTCACAAGTTCGTAGACTCTCAAACTCACCCGCTTCTAGAGAGGACCGTTACACTCACGAGCTCGCATCCTCCCCTAACAAACCATGGCTCCTCTCGTCTGGCTGATCACCGGCAGTTCCACTGGATTCGGTGCCGAATTCGTGAAGGCGCTTCTCGCTGCGGGAGACAAGGTCATTGCTACGGCGCGCAACCCCACCAGCATCGAACATTTCCAAAAGGCGGGAGCATCAGTTCTAAAACTAGACTTGACCGCTAGCCAGTCCGACTTTGACCAACTGGCGAAGATGGCCATTGGTATTCATGGCGGTGTGGACGTTGTAGTGAACAATGCCGGATACCCTCACTTCAGCACCATTGAGGACGATAGGTTTGATGAATCCATGTTCCCAACATCTCGAGCTGTCTAACTGTTGCTAGTCTTGAGAACTGGAAGAATGTGTTTCAAACTCACGTGTTCGGCCCTCTTGGTGTTGCACGAGCTTTCCTACCACACTTTCGGTCGAAGAAGGCTGGAAATTTTGTGTTCATGGGGTCTATTGCGGCGTGGGGAGGGCTACCAGCAGTGGGGGCGTACTGCAGCTCCAAGGCGGCTCTTCGAGGTTGGTTCCACCTTCGCCACGCTCAAACGTAGCAATATACTGACCTATTGCCCTAGCCGCGGTCGAGAGTTTGAATCTGGAAACAAAGCCACTCGGAATCAGGACGCTCCTTGTTGAGCCCGGGTACTTCCGAACCGAGTTCCTCAATGAGAAGAAAGCAGTCTACATTGACACCAAGATCGATGAGTACAAGCCTCTCGTCGACAACCTGTACCCACAGGTGAAGGGAATCCATCAACAGCAACCCGGCGATCCTGCCAAGGGTGTGGCGCGCATCCTCGACGTGATCAAGTCGCATACGGCCGATGAAGATTTCCCCGTCAGCTTGGCCTTGGGCGATGACGCTCTTGACACAATCCGGAAGAAGTGCAACGACACGATGGAGCTGTTGGACAAGTGGGCAGAGAAGTCTTCGAACACGTCGTTCTGAGGGACTACTAGATTGAAGGGAGAAGCTGAGGTCTGCAGACACGATTGTGCTCAGGCTCACATGGTTGAAGGGAGGCCCTTACTGCTTGCTCTAATGCAGCCTGAGATAGCTGGCCGTAGCATTGCCCACAATTTATCCTTCCTAACCCCTTTTGCCATTCCACCCGTAGTGGTGAGCCACTGTACTAGTTCTTTCCATTTAAATTCGTTGCTCCCTCGGTTGGGGTGTATTTGTCATCTCGACGATATATGTGACTTGCTCCGACCTCGCCCTTTTCCATGTCTTATTGGTGTTTCAACCTTTATCCGGCGCCCTCAGTCTCGGCTATTACCACCAAGGACCCGCAGGGGCAAGCACCATAGTTAGCGCTTTGTCATAGCTTCGTCAAAGTTGGACAAATGGACAAAATCAACGAAAATGCCCATGCTCTGACCCTCCAAGATATTCTTGTAATATGGAGAGCATCAAAGAGTACTCCAGACTGTTTCGTCCCTTGCAGTGACTTACCTAGTGGCCTTACTACCATGGAAACAGATTGATCAAGTTGTACTGGAAAGACACATCAAATTGCGAGATTTACATAACCGCAAGATACTTTTCAGCACAAGAGGGTTAGATATCTTGGAAACCCTGCAAACCGGCCCCCTGTTCGATATTTGCAAGGCGAAAAGCACCATGGACCACTGTCGTAACTTGGTAGAATGATTCTTTTGGCTCTTGGGCCTAATACGTATGCACGTCGATAAGATTGGCAGAGGTTGTTGCGCCTGACTCGTTCCACTGTTAAGGGCGAACAACGTACGCTGAGGAGTGTTTCTGTGTCTGGAATGGGTTAGTCTAATTTTGTTTGCCTTAGCTTGCGCCGGATGTCCCCATTAGGCAAACAATCCGGAAACTCCACCAACCACTAGTGTTTTAAGTTACGGCATTGCTTCATAAGCCAGTTAGTTGATTGTTTCCCTAAAACGGCAAGACGCAAGGACTGACGCCACATTCAACAGGGGGCCAGCTTAACTGTTTCCCAGCTTGGCCAAGTATTTGCTAGCACCTTGGCCACCTCAACAGTCCTCACGACAACAGAATAAATCCGCGACAGAAAGCTTCGAAGCCAAGACCATCATCGCTAACGCCGGTGCATTTTTCAATTAACCCTACAACATTACTTTGCCGAACTGAGTACCATTGCCCTCTTTGACGCTGACCAACAACGACGTGTCTCTAGTGACTGAGTTTGTAGGGAGATAGGTTGGAGAAACTACCGGAAGCTTTTGTTTGTCCGACAAGTGGTCTTATGCCACTGACGCTCCGTATTCGAACAATATATAAAGGTGGTGATTACGTCAAAGTCATCGTGAAAAACCATGATTACAAAATTGCAGCTTCTTTCGTCCATTGAATCCAGTCAGAATGAAGTGTTCTGCCATTTTCCCTCTCGGCCTCATCCTAGGAGCGGCCCGCGCGATCAACATGACAGACTATGCACCAACCTGCGGTATTGACCGAGAGTTCAAACGGTGGTACAGAGAGTACGTCAAATGACAACAGATATCCCTATCAAAACTAACATTTGCCTTGCGTAGATTACTCGGAGCCTTTGAAGATCCGACCACAACCGACAGTATCACCAGCTTCTTTGCGCCCGGCGGCGCCTTGATCCTCGGGGGATCTAATTTCACGGGCGGAGAGGCCATCCTAGCAGCCCGAGGAGCAATTCTGCCCGCTGACAGATCCATCCAATGGAATGTGTGTACCATTATGTTTGCTTCACGCTCACGGAGAGTCGCGGATCTTTTCAGCTGACGTCGAACTAACAGCACTTCCCCAACATTACCGTTGTCGCTTCAGAGACGCCGATAAATAAGTCGTTCGAGGTCACTGGGGTCTTGCAGATAACTCTCTCCGCCAACGCAAGCTGCTCCACAACATAGTAAGAAGCCTGAAGATCCTGTTAACACGTCCATGACAACACAGTAGTGCTAACGGCGCAACTCAAAGCTATCAAACGCTCTTCACCGTCGAAAAGAACTTGGCCACTGGCAGAGCAAACCTCGCTCCACAAGGCGGCAGTCTTATCAGATATGACGGATTATCCGTTAATTCCACGAATGACCAATGTATCAAATAGATTAGCTACTGGCCCAGCAGAGTTTAGTTTCGGCTAGACGGTCGACAGAACTTTGAGCGCTTGACTGGGGGGGGGTGTGGCATACTGACGACAACTCTGAAGACCTTGCCCCTCTCAGGAGCGCACAGAGAGCTAAGTTGCAGGCTGCGACAGACCTGCCGCTTGCGAAGATATGTTTATAGGCTCGTGTGTAGATGTAAATTAACGGTCTCTTGCCCTAAGCAGGCTCCTCCTCGTAAAGCACCCTGAAATGTTTGCCTTCTCTCGTTTCTGAAGTGCGCCCTTAATCTGCCAACAGATCCTCCGCCCCTGCAATACCTTAAAAGTAACTTGTGAAAAGCCCGCGAGTAGAAAGACGAAGAAGTACTGCTGCAGAAGTTTGAATCTTCTGTTAGGTAGCTCGTAACCTTGTAGGCAGTCGTAGGAGCGGGGACATGTACTATAATAAGCCTTTAATTCAATAGAAGGGTTCTCGCCTCTGTACTTGGCTCAACGGTACTATCCTCCTTCTAACAACAATCATCTAAGCAGCAGGATTCCTTGTCATTTGGGCACCCCGATGAGCATAATTTCGCCAGTAAATTGTCCCAAAGCGAATAGGTCAGTCAGGAGGCTCCCGCAATGCGGGGTTGACTGTGATAGCCTGGAATGGAAAGAGTGAAGGAGGCTGCTTGGTAGCTGGGGATATACAGGGTATGCGCCGGGTTGGCGCTATAGATGTCTTTAAAGATAGGGGTCCAACAATGATTAGATTAATCTCTGGCCTTCTCAAACCTAGCCCAGGTCACTCTTATATATCCTAAGTAAAAGAAAAACCCGGTAGCAGATTTTTAATAGGCAACTAGCGTCTTCCGCGCTGTTGAATCGCCTGTCCCTTGACTGGCTCGTCACACTAACTTATTTATACCACGTCACCGTAATAAACAGAAGTGGCCTTGTGTGGGCGGACCAGAGAGTAGTACTTGAAAAGTTTTGAGTACGAACAGTGACGTCTGAGAGCCTTGCTGAAAAAACGACCCTAACGTAGTTTTGCAGGATAGAGGGGAGGAGGACTAGAAACCCGTAGTGGGATAGAGTTTACGCTAGGACCACAAAAGGAAAACAATCTCAATCTTGCGTGTGGCGTTGTTTCGGAGTTCCCGTACCTTATGTCCGGGCCGAATATCCGAGCAAGGATCTTTGTCAGGCTCTGACTTTCTGTCTGCAACTTACCTCCTTCAATTGTTTCCCTAATTCGGACGCCAATCAGCAGAAGGTGCCGACACCCATTTCATCTGCCATTTTTCATGCCGATACTTGGCACGATCTACGTTCTACGTACGGACAGGAACTCGCTCGCAGCCCCCCATCTAGGCAGATACCAGTGGTTCAGCATCCATCTGAGTGGTACCAGGACCTTAGTAAACTTCTTCCCAGCAAACAGCCTTGCAACCGCATGCCTGGGTCAATTTTGTCCCCGTCCAAAGGTGCCGCCTTGTACATGAATGGAGTACATTACAACGGAACGATGCCGCCGGGGCCACAGGCGGGTAAGGGGTTTGTTTTTGTGACTGCGGACGCCCATGGCCAGCCGGCTGCTGGAGACCGTAAGCTCATACGGAGTCATGTCATGCGGGGGAAGAATACTCGTACACGAACTCCTCCTGATCGATTGAAGGCCCGTGTCCCTGCTACCGCTGTGGAAAGCCAACGGTCGCAGCATGCTGCAGGAGGCAATGATTCTTCCGAAGAATCCCACGGAGCTCGGACACGACATGAGTTGCTCAACTCTGACGTGGATGCCCTGGCCCGAATCAGACATTCAGGCATGGTCCCCCGTGCCGCCAACGTCTTCACTTTCATCAAGTTCCCTGAAGACATCGATAGTAGTTCGCGCAGCTTGCTATGCACATGTACATCTCTCCCCTTCAAGCATGAGTAAGCCCTGCCCCTGACGACTTCTATCTTCCAGACTTTTCGTACTTGAAAGATACAATGTACCCGATTGGGAGGTACTCCCGTTCTGACGCTACCAATACATACTGGTTTCACTGGACCCAGCTCGACTTGGCCTACCTACACTCCATCCTTTATACGACGTCTTTTTTTTACGATAGTTTGAAAGGACAGAAGAGTAAGAGAACGGAATTCCACTCGTATAGGACGATTCATGAGCTCAATAAGCAACTGGCTAATCCGACAACTGCACTGACCGACTCGACAATCACTGTCGTCATGGGGATGGCCTTGATCGCGGAGTGCTTTGGAGACGTAGAGTCCGCACACATGCACATAATGGGTCTCAAGCAAATTGTTGGCCTGCGTGGCGGCATAGAATCGTTTGCAAATAAGCCTCAGCTTCAAGCTAAACTTCACCGGTAAGTCTTAATTCTCCCTTCCAAATTCAGCTCATCATGATCCGGCCAAAGTCGCTGACTACAAACGCCTGAAGAACTGGTTTAGTCTACAGCATCTGCACCGGCGCGAATCCAGTCTTTCACCAAGATACTACATCTTTCGTGTCAGCTTTCGACAGTTCACCTGAACTCACCCGGCTCAAGCCATCGGGCGCGTCCTCCTTCTCCCGCTCGCGCTGTGTGGTACAAGCTTTAGGGAGGAGGCTCTACGGCATCTTCAAGGATGTCCAGGGCCTCTCACAGCTCATCAACGATAGCCACAATTCCGGTCAAAAGATACAGGAGATGTCTCTCGAGGAGCTCATGACATCCATTCAATCCCGGCTGCTTCTGCTCGAATTTAATGATAACAATGTTCTCCCAGAGCTTCTCCGGTTATCACTTCTCGCTTTCTTAACAACCGTCTTCTGGAGTTTCCCTGGTGTCAAATTCGAGTACCCGTATCTGGCCAACCAACTCCGACAAGCTTGTCTGGCCTTCACGCCCACCACGGCTGAAGAGAGCTATCTCTTCGCCTGGGCCTTGATGGTGGGGGCAACGTCTGTGTTCCACGACCCTGATCAGACCTGGCTTCCGCAAAGACTGCGCCCTCTGATTCGAGACAACCTAGGGAGGACGTGGTTCGAAGTACAGAATAATCTGAGGCGAGTCATGTGGATCGATAGTATTCATGACGGCCCCGGGATAGAGGTCTTCAACCAGTGTCTTGGAGAAACTGGGGACAGAAGTATCACTGTTCGAAGCAACTCTCTATATTGCTGAGAGCCAGAGGTGGGACACAATACCCCTGCGGCGCCAACGCGTTCGACACCTGCGGAACTCATACCTATGTCATGATTTATAGAAGAATATCGATGCTATACGATAGTGCTGGGCAGGCGCCTTCAGGATATGAGATATGACTGGAGGCTAAGTATTGCTGCGATTCAGTAATGGACGAGATCTATCTAACACATCTCTTGGCCTCTATGGCTGCCTGTAGGCTTGCTCATCGGCACTCTCCACCGACTCCCTTCTCCAAGTGCAGATGGCCTTGTCCTTGATCCGCCTCATGGCATCTGCAGCATGACCAAAGCCATAGGTCCAGCCCTTGATCCTGGTGATGTAGATGAAGAAGCAGACCAGGCACCAATTTGCCACCGCAAAAGCGATCATGTAACCTAGACATGGCCACTTGTCATCTCTCTCCACGTTGAGCACTCTCATGTACTCAGTACCATCATTGTATGCGCAGTATCCGCAATCGGATGTCGCGTTTTGATCCTGAAGATATCCTTCCATTGCGACGTCCCGCAGAAACTGGCCGGTGTTCTCCACACAGGTCTGCCATAGCAGGAGGATCGAACCGGGCAGATTCGGCCTCGGCGCAGTGGACCACGACCTCTGGAAGCGCGGCGGAGAGGACATCACAGCTGAACCAGGTCAAATGGTTGATGTAGTACATCCAGCACTTCCAAAAGTGAGGGAACGTGGAGTATGGCGCGAAGATGCCGTTGAACAGTGCCACCATGACGAAGACGAAGGGCAGGATCTAGAAAGGGTTAGCTATCTGTTGTCGTGCACGGCCGCTGCTGGTCGTCGCAGCAGAGGCAGAGGATACTATCAAGGCGAAGGTGGAGATGGGGAATCGCCGGATCTTGCGAGCTAGGCTGCAGGTCCCGGATGACGTTGCGGTCGCAGATGGGAGATAAGTCCCGGAAGGATTTCTCGTATCTCTTAACCTGCTTTTTAGATAGGATGATTTACTTACTGAATATGTATATATAGTCCTAGATGGAAGTTGTGAAAGCAGATTTATAAGACTTGTATATAAGTATGCGAAGGGCGGAGTAATAGTAGATTAGATTAAGCAAGTCTATCCTATTTTACCTAGCAGGTAAATAGTAGTTATCTAGCTTATAATTAGAAGTCCTTAATTAGGTTATATATATATAAATAGGAGCTATTTAAAGATAGGCTTAGTTAAGAGGGCTAAGGTTTGCAGTTAGATATTTTATAGCGCTGCTCCCCCCTCTCATTCTTATCATGCCATGTAGGTATATATATAATTGCATAAATTAGAGTTTTATTTCT
>JABSSZ010001501.1:0-14166 GCA_013755755.1 Fusarium sp. NRRL 25184
GCCGGACCATCTGATTGTGAAGTTCACAACTTCAATGCACAAAACATTGCAAGCTTTTATCAAATCGCGGGGATGGTACGCATAATACCAAACACCTTATCTGGGGCTCTTGATGTTGGTGTGAGCACCCACTGTCAGAATTTTGGCACATTGTTGACCCTCATCCGGTTACTATGATGAGAACATGCCATATATTCGTTTCTTGCTATGTAACTACACAGAATGCGATAGATTTATTCTAGCACTCGCTTGTTGGAAATCCATGCAAATAAGAAGCCGGTAATGGCCACACATGGGCCTAAGGCTATCAGACATCCTATGATGTCTCGAGAATTCTCAGTATTTTTCGTGCCAGTGTCTGCAAAGCCAGCGATATCTAGGAATAGAGATTGTCGCCCAGCATTGACCGTTGGGCAAACGAAGTACGGAGAAGTCCCATCAAGTAGAGATGTTTGGTCGGTTATATAGAATTCCTAGAGACATAGATCGGGTTATGTCTTCACCGGATTTGATCGCGCGCTTAATTTCAAGAATAAGCCTTGCAAGCTCTTTGCGAGTTGTGGTCTTTCCTACCCCAGTCTATCCCATGATGACTATAAACTCGGTTCGGCGCAAACAGCAGACTTGCCGCCAATCGCGAAGCTTAATGTTACAGGCACTGTCAACCACACTCTTGTCATTAAGCTCTTGATGTTTGTAGCTGCTGTAGTTAATTCAGGTAATGTTAGGTGTTTCATAGACTGGATCACCTTCTGAGAGCGACCTCCAGGTATGTTCGTGAAGGAGAGGTTAATGGGTGCTCCCTTGGGGGTTTGTAGGGATATTAGAGGTGTTCAGCAGGCTGAGGTCCCTTTCGGATGCCCAGCACGCGACGTCACTACCGCAGTTCTTAGCCTGTACAGTTTGCCGGGTGTAGTGTCCGGCGATAAAGTCGCCTGCCACAAGGCAGAGATCAGGGAGAGGCCATTGTAGTAGGGTGCAAGGGCGCCGTTGTGAACCGGGAGGACTTTGCCGACGTTGGCCTGAAAGGCCCATAAGGTCTCCTTATTACCATGGTGTGCTCGAGGCCTCCTATTTGCGTTCCTCAGGGCGCATAATAAGGACTGTACGTCGTTCCCATAGACTCAGGTCGTGGGACTTCGGGTTCTTGCACTGCTGCGGGTATTATGACCACCGTCATGCAGGAGGGTGCTCTCGACGCGGCCAGGCTCGGGGCATCAAGGCTTAGGCTTGATCACTCTTCCAATCTGGTACTCTCCTGTTGTGGCTTAGGGGCTTGTTTTGCGGCTTTGGGTTGCGTTGGCGTTATGTATCAGCGCTTCCTGTTCAGACTTGCTCTATTTGTTCTTTGCTTAGACGGCCAAGCACACCACGTACTTTCTCCGGGCGAGCCGACATTTGGTGAAGTTGGCGGCATGCGTTCCAGAGCGGTTGGTGCATTGTGATGAGATGCTGCGGATTTGGGATCTTTCAAGAAGCTGGCTGAGGTGACAATGGGGCCCCGTTCATGGGATCCAGGAAGACCGAGTCATTTAGATCAATCTCAAATGGTTTCGGCATCTGTGGAGAGCCAATTCCGGAGTGTTGCCCTATGATACTCGTCCCGACCCACGCCGGATGGCCTGAACCACCTGGCGGAATATCGCTTGCCCCGTTCCGGTTTGTCGTGCTGTTGGCGGACGAACTATATCCATCAAACCTGTTTTCGTTCGTGCAAAAAGGAATTAGAGATTCGAAACCAATTAATTCGTTGAACCTATCATCTAGAGCCTGCCTTGGGGGCATCTCATTCGTAGACGGCGCGAACGGCGGGGCCAGTTCCAAGGCCGTTGGTTGTAGTGAAAGATCACAATGGAGAACGTCAGAATTTATCATCGAGCCCCGTCCAAAGAGGCTCTCAAAATCAAATTTAGTATTGAAGCCGGCGTTCGGATGCGTTATCTGCAAGCCGTTGCTAAAGTCGAGGCGTCCTAAGGTGCCCGGCTTCGGCTCTGGCAGCGCCTGCTGTACCTCTCGCGGTCCCATAGCTTCTAGCATGCCCGGATCCGAGTTGTGGATAGGCAAACCGGCAAGACTTACGTGTCTGCTAGGTTGATGGGAAGGGAGGTTGCCTTCTGGGACGGAGGTACTCGCAGCAGCAATCAACTGCATCGTGCTGCTGTCAACATGGCTGATTGCGTTCTTCCGCGGCCTCATAGAAAGTCTCGGCCCTTTGAATGGGTCAGGTCCTGTGAGGCTCTCCTTGCAAGCTCGACTCTGGCTGGAGGGGGTGCCGCCAGGTGACTTGGGACGATTGCGGGGACGAGATGGCCGGGTCGAGATCTGGTGAAGCTTGTGTTGGTGACGCAGCAACAAATCGCGGCGGGCGAAGCATCTTTTACATTCTGGGCATTCGAAGGGCTTCTCCTTCGTATGGGAGCGCTCATGCCGCTTGCGGTGTTCCGATCGGGCGAAGGATCGCTGACAAGTGCCGCAAACGTGTGAGCGAGGCTTCTCCGTCTTGGGAGGAGGCAAATCGTCCGTGGCTTGGATAGCAGTAGTGCTCATAGACGCTAGAATGGAAGATCAGCAGACCGGCCGGGCAGGCGGGCAGGCAGGCGGCTGGGGCACATAAGGGGCGGTGCCAGCAAGGGCAAGATAGCTCACCAGAGTCTTCGACGGTGTAGGGCATACTAGGGACGGCTGCGTTGGACGAAATGGAATTGGACATGGTTACTGAAGGGTTTGATGCCTAAGCCATTTCATCATCATTAGCATGCGTGAGAAATGTGCGAATTCGCTCAGGAGCCGGCAGGGTCGAAGCGGGGTGGTGATGAGCGACAGAGCGAGTTGGCGGGAAGAATAACAAACTTACACATCAATGGGCGTGGGGAAGGGGTAGGCGAACGAACAAACGGCATCGACTAAAACCTCTGTTAAGTAGAGCACGGTGCCATATTTCCTAGTACTTTTTCTATCAATGGTTTAGGTATTTGTGGTGTGTGGGCTTCTTAAGAGACAGAGAGAGGTGGCGTGTCTCGGACGGGCCTAAAGAAATGTTGGTGTAGGACACGCGAAACGTATCTCGAAGAACGCGATGGTGAACTGGGTGAATCGTGAGTCACGAAATTGGTGACCTTGCTGACTGAACATCAAGATGACGTCTTCTGAATTAGATATTGATTACAAGGCAGGGACCTGCACTCGCGGGTTGCTGGTCTGCACAACTGGAAGACCTTCCTTCTGGTTTGATCAAATGTGTGACCTCCTAATCTTTTGGATGGTGGCAGTTGCTAGCCATAGTATCCAACTCGGCCCATTAACCATTCTGCGCTGAGATCACTATCAGTGCCAATCAGAAATAGCCCAATCGGTTTCCTCTTCACGCAACAGCAGCCGGTGGCCCCTAGCCCAACTCCAGTCAACAACTTGAGATCGTTCACTTCCTGCTCTAAATTGATAAAGCTGATTTTATTCCCCTTAATACTGAAACTAAAACAGAGAATGAGACCATATGTCGCAATAGAAGAGTCGTTCAACAGGCGTCGCCATGAATTTTCCTGATTAGGTCACCCGGCCAAAGCCGATCGCGCCACAATTAAGAATGTACAAATTACCCCAATTGGCCATCCTTTAGGAATCAGTCTCACTTAGTGGACACGGGCTGGTTCATGTGACCGGCAGCCAACAGATAGAACAGGTCATCGCGGAAATAAAATTAAGGTGGTACGATGTTACAATGCACTGGTTGGTTCCAGGGGACGGGATGGTTCATTCAGGAAAGGCAGGCTAAGGCACATCATGTAATATGACAGAGTTGACCGTCATCTGAGCGCTCAGGTTCATTACAATACAATACAATGCAATACAAATACAATTTATGACGCCTGGCAGCGTACGGTAAAGGACACTAATTACGAATACATCCCTATTACGCCATAAATTGATCCAAAATATATCCGCATGACCTAAAACCCATACTGTTCGATTCCGAGCGAAACAAAGTTTGTATTTTGCATATATATGCACTGTCCTTCTTGTACAAATCATCTGATGACCTCCTGAGAGGTCATAAGCCTCCAATGCGTACCTGTTAGATACGCACCAATACGATGGGGTGAGTGTATCCAAGTGTGGACCAGAATGTTGTGATGTTATTGATCGTCGACTTGATTCTTTGATCAGTCTGTCAAAGAGGGGTGAAACCCCTCTTTTGGATACAAGAATAATATTGCAATAAGGGAGGTGGAGCCCATTCCCAGCCGCCAATCTAACAGTACCCGGCCCCACCCTATCCCTGTCGCCGCAGCAGTACGAGCGGGGTACCAATAGCTTCAAGTTCTAACTTGTCACAGCCAAACTACTATACAAATCATTGCAATTTCATCAATGAATACATCTTCAGATCGCGATCAAAGTCAGGAAGTCGATTCCTATGATGACAAGAGCTTCTACAAGCAACAAAAGGGGCCCTGCTTCGGCCGGAAGGAGCCTGCCGGGGCTAATGATTTTCCGGCCGATGAGTCCCGTGGCTTCAACTTCAGCCCTTTTATCATGTCAGTTATTTGCCTAATACACCGCTTGATCTTTCCCAGCTTTTTGTGGCTAAGTCGCTGCTTTTGAAATGGGTTGAATATACTAATATCTGGATTTGTTACTTGCTTGAAAATGCTGTGGTTGATAGCTGGAATAACCCACTTCATGAACGGGCAAAGCTCCTGTCTTAGGAAGGGATCTCTACCGCACAGATCTATGTATGGCTCGGCTTGCTGATTTATATAGGACTTCACAAGGAAAGGAAGCTCTCGAGCCATTGGAAGACCCCTCGGATAGGAGATCAATCTCCCTCACACAGAGTCATTAAGTTCATGCCCTATTGGAAGTTTCAGTTAATCCACATCTATCTCCGTCCGTTTAACTACACCAAGATCAATAAAAAAGCCCCGATTCTAGAGGCATTCAAAGCTGCTGAAGAATAGTCTGACCACATACAGAGAGCGCCAGCTGCATTCTTCCAACCAGGCTCTCATCTTGCTGTAGTTGAGTGTATGGTCCGCTACACAGGCAGATCAAAAGCGACAACTGTTGTCAAAGGGAAACTGGCCCCCTGACTTCAAGATCTGGGTTATCGCCCGAGCAGGCTTCTTTATTCGGTGGCTCTGGAACTTTAAAGGCTCAAATTACGATACCCTAGGCTGGGGGCCAAGGCAAAAAGGAGGCCGCCCTAGCCCACAAGAGAGAGGCAGCTAGTAAAGAGGCAGCTTCTCTCATACAGGTAGTCAATACGCAGGGCGTCGTTATTTACCTCTGTGACATATCACGTCTTTGTGGATAACCTCTCCTCAACACCACCTCTTTTCCGCAAGCTTCGTGATTACGGATACGAAGCTATAGGCATAGTCCGCCCTAACTGTTGCATACACAAAGACCTAAAGAAGGATATGGCACTTGATAAAGTAAGGCGTTGTGATATGCCTTTAATGAAGTCAGGGCTATCCCCGACGAGGGATAATAAGGTAAGAAGCCGCGACAGATTTCTATATATTTCCCTTAATAAATTGTCCTTTCCCCTGCTTCCTATGTTAATCAGATAGCTTGGAAGGATAATAGCCTTGTGCTCTTCATCACAACCGTCTTCTGAAGCGATGAGCGTAGTGATAAGAAGAGGAAGAAGCCGTATACAAACCACCTGCGAGCCCGGCCAATACAGCTAGAATTTGGTGAGGAGGCCACTAAAATCATTCCCATCCCGACAGTAGGTGCTGCCTATAACGACAAACTGAATCACGTTGACTGAGTCGACCAATTGAGGTCATTCACAAGCTATCATCACCCCATTCGCCCGGGGGCTTGGCAGGCTCTGAGTTGGACGTTCCTCCTTGATGTTGCACTTACTAACAGCTATATCTTGAACTACATGATTCCCAGCCAAATTGGGAGAGATATAAGTCACAAGAGGATTGGCGCAAATGTATTTCAAACGCCGTATTCAATAAATATCATTAAGAAAGTCAAGCAAGAAAGAGATATCGGTCAGGGGCTGAGAAGGACATTGATGATCAAGAAACACGTCAAAAACATAGACAGGAATATCAACCATGTCTATCGAGGCCGTAAGGCAAGGTGTCTAGCCTGTCAGGGCTTCCGGCAAGGACAAATATGGGCAAAGGGATCAAAAAGGTGTACTTTTGCTAAAATCAGCGGTAACAGAAGAGGACGACATAGCCCAAAGACTAGGTATGGGTGCAAAATCTGTGATGTAGCGATTTGTAACAATAAGACCTGCTGGTACTTCTATCACCGCCTAGATCATGGGGGACAGAAGTACCTTTTGTTTGGGGCGTCTTAATTGGCCACAACCCATCATAGTGACCTGATTGTGGCCTTACGAGCTCTTAGGCGATACTGAAGGCCGGAAATAGTCTCCAGCTTTTCGTAGTTGTTGCAGATCTTCATACATGAGGTCAAGAGCTTAAAAGTGACTATTGAATGCGAACTTAATGTGAGATGAGGTGATGTAATGTGATGTGATTCAATATGACAGTGAATTGGTTATTGGACTCGCAGTGGTATCATCAACTTGGCTGGTTATGTCGCGTGACAACGTGAAGGCCCCGTAAACGACCGGTTTCAGTGAGAATATGAGCAACGCAAAACTTTCAAGTTGACCTGGCCCGGGTGGTGGTGCGCGGATCAGATCAGTGACATCGTTCCGAATAGTAGTCTGGCTCAAGTGACATGGAGGCTGCCGAGGCATTCGAAAAATACTTGGAGGCTGATGCCATACCACAACCGCAGTAACAGTAATCAAACGATCATCTGATCTCCCAGCTCTTCAGGGAAGCTTATTGACTCAGATCGGTCATCTACCCCAATATTGGCCAAGTGCTGCATGTTTTACACACCCAAACCCACAATTCATCATGCATGATTACATTATGACGAGAAGGCTAATGCGTCAGAACACCCGTCATAGCATGTAACACGTTTGAACTTTATTTTCGTCACTCATCTTGCTACCGAATACCTACCATGAACCAAATTCACAAGGACGGTATCAAGTTCAGATCAGAGCCAAGTTGCGATTTTTTTTGCATGAAACATCCAATACCAAATCATGGATTCCGTTACCCGTATCGCCATCGTCGGTGTCAGCGAAGTTGGCGGTGCTGTCGCTTACAATCTAACCCTAAGCTCCGTCGCCAACGAGTTACTTCTGGTTGACCTTGACCTGACATTGAGGAACGCCCAGGTAGAGGATCTCTGCGATGTCGCCTATAGTACTAATAGTCGTACGCGAGTACGGTCTGCCACGCACCGAGAGGCGTCTAAGAGTGACATCGTGGTAATCACAGCCTCAATGTCGCACTGAGCGTGCTTAAAGGGTTAAAGTAAAATGTGTTGAGCAGCGGCAAATGTGTTGATTCATTGTTCTTCTAGTTATCTCTTGTGCGGGGTATTCCATCCCGCAGAGTCACTTAAAGCATAAAGCTAGATTACTAATGCCTACCCTGCGACACATGGATACTGCCACGGTAGACTCAGGCTGGCCCGCCTAAGCTGCGCGGTGTAGGCAAGCAGCTTGTTCCGCACAGGTAGGAAGACACCATTCAAATGCGTAGACTGCTTCTTGAGGTACTATTTGAATGGTGCGACAAACTCAACAATTCGGGTTACATACGAGCCGGAGCAAATCATTGCCAGTGGCGTAGGGCACCCAGTACCTGTTGTGATGGCGGTGGGAGGTTACCCTCGTAGTCAATATCATGTCGCTGTACGTTTTGATTAATCAGAGATTGCAAAAAGTCATATATTCTGTCACGATGGTTCTCGTGCTTTATGATTTCCCTATGTATGACTGATAAAATCTGGTACGTCAGGTACAGGTCGGAGCCACATAAGTATACTACGTTATTGATTCAATGTGCTGTACTCTCCATTCCTTTCAAAGGTTTGTCTATGATCTGGTTACGGTATTATCCCCCAAACACAAAACAAACTCGGATATTGTCTGTGGCTCTTCTTGTGGGTGAATTCATCCGCACAACTTCACCCAGGCTAGACCGAAGTAGTAGGCATCATAGTCTAGACATTATTCGTCGCTCCGTTCTCCTCTTTAGCTCTCTGGTTGTAGCCGTGCACTCGAGAATCACCCCTTTAGTACAGGAATCATTAGTCTACTATCCAAATACTACTATGATTCAAGAGCACTTACTTGGCAAGTTTTTCCGCCTGATGCTTGATTTCGCGCTTTGTCTCATCGATCTTTATATAAGTACGGAAGACATATATCCCCTAGAGAATGTTGTGTGAGTTTTTTCCGGTATTTCTTTTAGAAAAACAGGAACGAATACATGGAAATGACCTACGAAGATGCCACTCAGAAGATGGAGGAACCATGCGATAAAAGAAAAAGCCAGGACCGTCTTCCACGACCCGCAACCCGCCCCGTTGATGGTAACTGTCCCAATGCGCCCGACTCGCCAGAAACGCCCCCAATAGTCGTAATACCAACGTGCAGAGCAAGTGTGACTACTAATTCTCTATAAAAAAAAATGAACATTGCGCATGATTAGGATGTGGTCTTATTCAAAGGGTGATATGAGAATGGAAGGGGCGGCCATGCAGTCTGAAGAAGGCAGTATGCCACGAGCCACATGACAAACATTACAAAGTCAAAGGGAAATCCCAAGAACATGTCCTTGAATGGCGGACAGAAAAGGATGGAGTAGATGATACCAAGGCACGCGACGACGATGCCATAGATAATCCGTCCATCGGCATGCAACTCCGTGATACTGATAAGGTAACAGAAGCGCGAGAGAATCCCTAGGACGATTATAGCAGATGCAAGCTCACCAAGATGGAGAAGGATAGAAATAACCTTATGTACAACACCAGTTCCTACCATTTTGGAGTGTAGCAGGAGTGATTGATTGAAAAGATAATGTTGTAGGCTACTTCAGTTTGCAATGGTTATGGCGTAGGTACAGCTAAATGACCTTGCCGCTCAAATTAAGACGAAAATGCAAGGTGAACAGTGGTACATATACTTCTGAGGTGACCGGTCAATTTCTGCATCTGATATCATCCTACACAACAGCGTTATTGAACAGTAGTTTCATTATGTCTCAGTCCATATGTTATACGAGTTGTCATATCATGTGGCAGACGGCAATAATCGCTACAGAATTGTACTCGACAAATTCGCGAGAGGAGTAGAATTAAGATTTAGGACAGAAGCCAGCATGCTCTGATAACGGGTCTCGACCGTTCCTCAACTATAATTTCAAAGAGCCAGTGTTATGTTGTCCAGTGATTAACTGCTGACAGCTGTAATCTAGGGTTGTTTGACTATTCCTATTCTGGTGCAGAGAATCTTAGTTGATGTGGCATGTAAAGCTACACGTAACATCATGCAACCGACAGATGCCATTGTACGTGTTCTTGCTGTGATTCTATGTCATCAGTGTCTTCCTCCTTTCCTGTGAGATTCCTCCTCCTTTGTCGGCTTTTTTATGCGTATACGTCAAGAGTTGCGCATTATAGATGCATTCATTACAATCTGTGTGAGTTGTGTAGAGGGATGGGTCTCCGCATGGCGGGTGATTATGTAGAGCGTACTCCCGACCTGGTCAGTAGCTTAAGATCAATCTAGGGCATTGTTTAGCAAGTGCCGAGAACTTGCAACCAGTTCCTCGACTGCAGGCGGGGCGTTTCCGTTCGCAAGATGTACTTGGTGGTGGGCTATTGCGAGCACAAGCAAGGATGACTCTCACTCGAGGATGTGGGAGAAATGAAGCAATACTAACAGTCAATAAAGTAAAAGCACAACACGCCCTTTCGCTTGGGCATAGCAGGCTCTGCTGAAGATGATCAGGTCATGTTACCTGGGTATAATGAGGCACGAGAGGCAGGTCGACTACTATCGTAAACATTGTCTGCGGACGGTTCCAAGGGGATCAAGATAGGCTAATTTTGTAGGTCAGTCTCTTGGTCAGCCTCTTTGCGTGGCCCTTCTTTTCAACTTTTGAAGTTACTCACCATTAGGAGTGGACTAACAGCAGACTCTATAGTCTGTCTACAAGGCAGGTTTACGAGTGGGAGAGTGTGACTTCAACACATTTCAGAGACCCTTCCTTAGCCTCTCTCTTCATCATACAGTACCTTCTTTCGACTGCAAAATCCAAGGAGGCTGGGGTGTTCGTGGTGATCATGACGTGCTTTTGTCAAGGCTAATTAGCTATCGGACCTTCCTCCGTGCAGTTTTACTGGGCACCACCCTTGCGATTCGCTCAGGATAACGCCACATGGATCTCACACGTTTTCTGTTGGCCAATTTGTTTTGTTGATTGTTGTCATCCGACAATACGATCGAGTTGATACCACTTTATTTATAGACTACGTCGCTTTGTATATTTGGCTGGTGTCCATGAGTATGTGACTTCTTATCATTTTACCAACACATTCGGATCATCTAGCCTTTCTGATCTGTTGTAAGCCCATTGCTCTATGGCCTGCCAACCAAGTCTTGAGATGAACCTTGGCTATATCTGCCACGAGGCTAACACAGGACCTCCGAGGAGAGAGCCGAGCGGGCCCTTGACTCGTCCTGAAGTGGCGAGCAACCCATCGAATCAACAACCCCTCAACAAGAACACTTCACTTTCTCTTTCTGACGTTCAACTTCAACTTCAACTTCAACTTCGATCAGCATCGCGCAAATCAAAGAACCAAAAGCGTCGTAGCGCAGCTCCCAGCAATCAAGCACGCGCCCGAGAAAGCCATAATTTTGTCGAGAAATATTATCGTGCCCGACTGAAAACGCAATTTGAAGGGCTTCTCGCAGTTCTACCCGCGGCACAGGCGCGTAGCCTTGCTGACAGGGATACAACGGCCAATCATGGCCAGATTCTTAGCAGAGGGCAAGTATTGGATATGGCAAGGAATCGTATCCTCGAGTTAGAAGGAAAGATTGAGGTTATACTTAACATGAAAGGGAATGGAGACCATGTATCATGACGGACACAGGGCGAACAATTTACAGCAAGGGAACAGCATGAAAACCTTGTCATTCTAATCATGTGATCTGAGATGAAAATTATTTTTATTTGCGACTTTCAGATGATTTTGAGAGCAATTAGTCTACCATCTTAAACATCTATAATGATGTAAAACAGTACCAAAAACCACTTTTCAATGCGCGATCTATGGTCTTGAAAGAGGTAGACCATCATTGATCTTAAGAAGGCAACCAACAAAGTCATATTTGCGGCTTTAATATACTTGTATATATAACCTATAAAATAGCGTACATGAGAAGCGTGCGGGATAGATAAGTGTGCAGGACAGAAATCCCTCAACCTTACATCTAACCATCTAATTAATTGGTTCTCAACTGCCGATCATATTACAAACTAACAATAAAGTTATTATGCTTCTTTCACTTCATCCTTATCAGGCAGATCCAAAGCTAGGTCTGCGACGAGCTGCACAGATATACCAGGTCTCCTTCCGCAGCCTCTATCGCGGACACCACGGCATTCAAGCTCGTTACGATTATATCCCAAACTCGTGGAAGCTACCTGATCTAGAGGAACAGATAATCGTTCAGCATAATCATAACATAGATTCAAAAGGACTTCCTCCCCGAGTGCGTGGTGTTGAAGAAATGGCGGATCCACAGCTTGCTGACCACGATGGATCACTAGTTGGCAAGCGCTGGGCTATCAATTTCGCCAAGCAGCAACCAGAGCTTAAGACGCGTTTTCAGCAGAGATATGACTATCAAAGGGCCAGATGTGGAGATCCGACTGTAATTTGCAATTGGTTCAGGCTTGTGCAGAACACAATCGCGAAGTACGGCATCCGATCAGATGATATCTACATATTTGATGAGACCGGCTTTATGATGGACATGATTGTAAGCCGTATACCGTAAGAACCCACGAAATTCGACCCGAACGGTGGGTCCCCTTAGTGGCGGGCTGGCCTAATTCGGCCGGTCACAATATGCGGCTCTTCCTCGCAGATATCAAATCGGCATGCCGATAATCTTCGCTATGGGCATCTTTATTGTCTTAACCCTTGGCTCTATAGTTACATGAAGACAGATGAATTCATTATATATATCGAAATGCCACTCGGAAATCGCTCTATCAACATACCAAAGCCAGGGCAGGCTGTCCTACCTGGCCGCAAGAAACCTGGGTCGAAAGTCAAACTGATCTAGGACCGCATATATAAAGTGTAAAGGCCTGTCACAAGAAAAGAGGAGACCTATTCAAGGGCAAGGAGGCTCGCAGTGGTGATGTTTCTCTATCATCATTTAGTTTATGACCCTGATAACCGGAAATTAGTCAATGGATATCGGAAATCACTCCGTAAGGAAGCAGCAGAGTATTTTAAAGTCACTAGGCAAAATATATCGACCTGGTGGAAGCAAGACCCTCAGTCTCTCGAGAGGCAAAAACAAAGCTACTCCCCACAGTGGCCCCAGCTCAAGAATCAGCTGTTTCAGAATTTCATGGGGTTGAGATCGAAATAGTGCGCTGTAACTACTGGATGGTTCAAAAAGCGGGCAAGAGATATATTCAGAAAATCGGTGAAGAATGAAGGCCAAGCGAAGCTATTCACATTCTCTAATGTCTGGCGGTCAGGCTTGCAGAGGAGGCTTAATATCGTCACAAGAAGAGTTATCAAACGGCAGCGAAGGAGGCGGAGGCATACGGAGATATAAGTACGTCATTTTGCAACTTCATCCGGCGAGTACAACACGGTGAATAGTTATCACCATTGAAACAGCATATATTGCCAAAAATGGAAATTGGATATATCCTCGATACTCCCAAGAGACGCCTCAAAAAACGGTATACCTTAAATGTGGATGAGATCCCAATTCCCTTCTCAAATGACACCGCAAGCACCTGCGATTTACGGGGTGCCAAAACAGTCTCTGTGAAGGCAGCCCGACGTGGGTGGGGAAAGCGGCAGGCAACCCTGACTCTGTATTTCTTCAGCGACAGAATCTGCCGGCTTCCACCTACAATCATAGTCTACGGGTCTGATGGTGATAATGCGAATATTCCTAAGGATGGGAGTGATCAGTACACTCCCAGGATTACTGTGATATACAATGAGCATGCATATACCTAACAACGGGATCCTATTCCAGAAGTGAATTAAGCAGGATCTGTTGACTGTTACGTCAGAAACGAATAATTTCCTTTGGTGATGGATGCTGCCTCTTTTTACCCTACAGAGAGAATAAAAAGCGAGCTCAAGCAACGGCTAAGAACTCCGGCTCTTGTGCCTGCAGGCTGTACTGGATTGCTTCAGCCACTTGACATTGCAATTAATAAACCCTTTAAAGGGTGGCTACGAGAGAAGATGATATTATATAAGCTGGAAGCTGATGTAAAAGGAAAGACCGAGCGGTCAGGCGGCGACCGAAGGATCATGACAACTTGGATTGTTGCCCACGCCTTCGATCCATTAAACAAACACCAAAAGATGATAGGAAAGTCGTTCCTTCTGGCTGATATTACTGTGAGACCTGATCAAAGTCAGGATAACCTCATTTCCATAAATGGAATCGAAAAGATCGACTATACGAGTTGGGAGACCGCTGCCGATATGCACATCAAGTCCGAAGCGCTTGTAGATCGTCTACGCGATAACGACGAAATTGTCTACGGTCCGAATGAAGATTTCGATGAAGATACCCTCATTTACACATTTCAACAGCTGAAAGTCCCGCAGTTACAGAAATTGCTCTCTTTTAACAAGCTTCCAACGAAAGGGAAGAAGAATGAACTGGTAGAACCACTACGAAGGCAATTTACTGGAGAGGAACCAAAGAATGACTCAATTACAGTTATAATTGGCAACCGAAGCGTAATATTTGAAGTAGAATATCCTCATGGTTGTTTCTGACCGTCAAGGCGCCCATGAACCCAGAAAAATGCCTCCCCTTCCTGTCACTCGCGACATCGGCCGAGTCTCGGGCGTCGGTCTCGTAATCGGCGGCCACATCTGTATAGCCTCATTAGTTGGACAAAAATGCTCGCACCTTTGCACACACATACAAACGATATCAATGAATGCATATGCCGAATTTGAAGTCATTCCGATGCAAGGTTATCGAGAAAGGCGGAAGTGGAATGATGTTGCACTGAGCGTGCTTAA
>JABSSZ010001510.1:0-32943 GCA_013755755.1 Fusarium sp. NRRL 25184
GCCCCAGCCCCAGCCCCAGCCCTATACGGTCAAGAAAGCCTCCACGGAGGGCGGCACTTCAAAGTTCAAGGCCTGGCGGCTTTCGTAAACCTGCCGTGAAAGCGAAATTCGGAGTCGGGGTTGATAGATAATCTTCGCTTCACTTAAAGTTGGACTTAACTCTGTACTGTAACTCATGGTCCCTGGTACCTATGTGGGACCTTTGATGAAGCGCTCATCATTCATCACGAGAAGCTAAACAGCCCGTCTGGCGCTAGATTTAACCGCATCCCGCCCGCTTACACAATCAACTTTGGAGGTTACAAAGGCCCTTATTCAGCGCCTACAAACCCTTAATCTACGAATTGAGTATAGCACTAGCCATGGCCTGGAGCCGCAATTACACATGCGCAAGCATGTCCTCTACTCATGTCTTCACGCGAGAATCAGAACATGAATATCAGAACATCATTCTAAAAAGCTTGGTATGTAAAGTTGATGGGATAGACCGAGGTAGACCCATATAATTAAACTTCCAAGAGGACGATCGTTGTCTACTTGAACGTGCTTTGCGATTTCGCCTCGTACCTGATGAGTATCTGTCATCGGCGCCGGTGGTTGGAATCGGCGCCGAGAAATCGAGACCCCTGTTGGTGACTGCAAAAGGCCCAGGACCATAGCGCTGGAATATCGCAGCTTACAAAACAGCGACAACTACCGTGACTAGCTTGACTGAAGGTTGCAATTAGGGAACGGAATTAAATATCGGCCCGCCAGGTACTGTACGTGTATGGCTGGTGAGGTGTCGTTTTGGTTGTGCAACGGCCGCACAGCGTGGCCATGAGAACCTTAACAAGGTCGCGGGATCATAACATCCTTGCCTGTCAGTGGGAGTCTGGAGTTTGGGAGTGCGAGAGCCCTTGTTACGGGGTCGCGGGTGCACATCTCATTTCTTGAAAGATGGAGATGGATGGATGGCCCCCGTCCCCCCCAAGGAGAGACGCAATCGCCATTTGTCATTGGGTTCCAGGAGAAAGTTCTTCTGCTCTTGGCAACCCCGAGCTAAACTAGTGACCATCCGCTGTATTGGTAATGTGGATATTCACAAGAGAAAAAAGAAGAAGAAAAAAAGAGATGAGATGGAATCACCCGAAGCCAAAAGCCAAGGTACGAAAAGCGGCCCCGAAGATGACGGAGGTCGGTCGCGCAGGATACCGACAAGACTCCATACTGTACCTAACTCGCTCTAGGTAATCAATCAAGGGACCCAAGGCTCATTTTCAAGCTCACCTTACCCTTCTAGAAGCACCAAAATTCGGTCAGTGGCGACAACAGCGGTGGAAGTACGGCAATAAGTGGACAGGATAGGGAGATGGGATCCATCTCCTTCTACCTCCATAGGTACTTGTGGGTATTGATTGATTGGGCCTCTACCTAACTGATCAAGATGTAGTTTCTGGGCAGCTGGGCAATGCATCGTAGCGAGCGAGATGGCCTACAGACCTTGCTTGGATATACATAATAAGGATGATGCATCATCAGCAACTTACTTGTCTGTTGATCGAGCACGATGACGAGATCGGTCTGTGGAGTAGACCATTTAAGAAGAGGACAAGAATTATATATACACGTATCTAGAAAGAGCCGCATTGTTCCCTGTGGGGTACAGTCTTACACACATCCAATATCTTACAAGTTACTTAGTGATGCTGTTGGAATTGTTGTACAGAGTAATCAAGTCCGAGATTGTAGGAGCTCTACTGGGTCATCTGCACCTCCAAACAATAAGCATCAATCCGTCTTACTGTACATTGCAGTGTAGTGAGTGTAGCATTAGGTATGCAGCGCAATTAAGTACCTTATTCTGAAACCAGAAACAAAGCTTCAAAAGTTCAACCATGGCCAGAGCCAGAACCAGAGCCAGAGCCAGAGCCAATTGGTACGGCAGTCAGCGGTGCTTTTGATCCTTGCGAGTGATTTGATATTATACGCAAAATACGCGCTCAGTAACCGTCTCCGTACTGTAATTGTTGTACAGCCACAGGCCACAGGGAAAAGGCATCGCCAAAAACACCCCTAGCAGCTAGCTCGCTCAATGCTCGTTCTCGGTCTCGCACCCTGATGCTGATCAAGGGCATGGCCTAGGCATGGCATTGGGTTTTGGTTTGGCTTGGCTTGGCAGAGACTCATCATACGCTCATCAGCCTCGCTCTTATGCTTTGAGTTTTGGGTACAATTTGCTTGCGCCCTGAGAACGCGTTGTCCCTCATTTTGATGGGCGCCCAATCAATTTGTATTTCCAACGGTTTACTCAAACTGATAACCCCTTTGGTTATGTTAAGTTGGGTTTCGATGTAAGCACCAGCAGTTGGGGAAGCACCCAAGCCTCCCGTCAGCCATCACCATCATCGTTATACCACCACAAAGAATCAATCAAGTAAGCAAGCAATCGATCAGTCAGTACGTACCTCACATTCTCTTAAGTCCGCCGCCGTCAACGCGGGCGGACTTTTAGGTCGCTCCAGTGCCTCAAACTTCCCAGAGGATCCACACCATCACCATCAACAGAACATCAACATCCATCATCTGCGGGTCCATCTCGACCCCTGCTAGCCTCGACTCCCTGGACGATCCCTGTAACATGGAGCGCTCTAGCACTTCTCTCGCCTTCTCGGACATAATGACCACGCCGACCGTTAACTACACGCCCTCCACTCCCAATAACTCACTCATCCTCATGGGCTCTCATTCACTCGTAACTCATACCGCAGCGCGCGGGCGGGAACTTCCTTTGCACTCTCTCTCTCTCTGATACCTGATGTACCTATTCATACATACTGGCTGGTTATTCTACAGTCTACACCCTACGAAAACCTTCCGACCGCCGTGGACCGGGATCGCTTGTTCTCACATAATACATAACTCAAATCCATAATAATTCAAGGCCCTCTCTTCTCTCTCTAGACTCTACGCATAACTCACTTATTACTGTCCTGTCCTGTCGCCAAGTCACCTCCAGTCACACAAGATCCAACCTTGCTTGACTTGACCTGCCTTGGCCTCGCCTACAACTATTATTAAGTTGCTCGAACCCTTCTTTTCTTTCGTCCCCTCCCCTTCCACTTCAGCTTTCATATCTATTATATACATACATCACCATCCACTCCTGTCCCAGGTGCTTGGTACTCTTCTACTTCTACCACCACTGGCTTACACATACTGGCTTACGCCACTCAACATCACCCAATCCAAACACAACCCACAATCTGGATTGTATATCGCCTCAATCAACTTTGCTTGGCATATCATAGTCATATTAGCTATAACTACAGCAGCAATGGGATCAGGTAGTTTACCATCTCCTCCCGCCGAGGATCACAAGTCGACCCTCTCTCGAAAGAGCACATCGTCAAGTTCCAAGTCTGTCAAGCCTGTGCACCGCACTTCAAAGCGAGCCAGCTCAAGTGCTGCCACAATTCACCACCACGACCATGTCACACATACAACTGGTATGGACGGCCGACATAAGCGTGTGTGGAAGGCTTGTGAAAGATGCCGAATGAAGAAGACCAAGGCACGTTTCTAGTACTACTGCTCCTTAACCCCACCTCTCACTAACACGAACTCAAGTGCGACGGTGAATTCCCATGCAAGCGATGCAAGGACGATGGTCTAGTCTGCACGGCTGGTGTACGAAAGAAGATGGAATACAAGCAATTGCCCAGAGGGTACGTGCTCGGATTTCCCTATTTGGCCTGCATCTCACTTACACGCAATAGTTACGCCGAGGTTCTCGAGAACACACAATTCGCCCTCATTGCTACCGTCCACAAGCTCTACTCAATGGTTCGAAACAACCAGTCTTGGGACTTGGGGGAGCCCGAACTCAACGACCGCGGCCAGCCCGTGATCCACAACATCGCCCAGAAGCTCGGCTGCATCCGCCCCAACAGCGATATCGACCTCCCCGTTCACTCAGTCTTCCCTGAAGACGAAGCTGGTATGGCTGAGCTGGCTCGACAGCTCGAGGATCAACAGAAGGAGCACGAGCCTGCAAAGGAAAGCATCAAGGACACCGATTCATCCGTGTGCAACCGAACCGAGCGAGCGTCATCATCGGAGCTCGATCACTCCGACTTTGAGTATGACTATCGAAGGGCCGCCTTTGGTAACACCAATGCCATGACCCTCTCACCACAGAGCTTCACAGGCAGCGCCGACTTCGACTTTGCCCCTCCACCACCCGAGATTGATGCTTCCAGCCTGTTCCCCTCGCAATCGCCCGCCATGAGCAACTTTCCCGCCTGGACAATGACCAAGCCCCAGCCTAGCGACCTTACCATGCAATTCCTACAACAGCAGCAACAGAACGGCATGATGGCAAATATGGACTTGTTGAATCAGGGACTCGTCGAATCAGAATTTGGAACAATCAAGCCTCACGTTCTGTCATGTCCCAACCCTGAAGTTATGCTGGGCATGGGCGATCCCATGATATATTCTGGCTATGACGGTGAACCGATGCGACTATAAGCAGATGCGACTATAAACACTTGACTGTACAGTACTATAGACTTGTTTACGGCCATCTTTGTTACGTCAAAATTTGTCACGCTGCACGGTGTTTATCGGGATTCAATTTTTGTTTTCTGGGCTTTCATTTCTTGTTTGGGTTTATACCCTTGGGGGTTTGGTGTTAAAAGGCACGGTTTCACCTCACACGTGGGAGGTTCGGTGCGGCGTTGTATGTTTTCCGACTGCCGACGGGATATGGGGGAATACTTGTAAAAAGCTCCCCAGCTCGACGCCACGACAGGACAGGGACAAGGCAGGGCAACGTGGTGATTTGGAGATTGCATGATACAAAGAAGATGGATGTGGAATGACAACCACGAGCACGAGCACGATCATGGCTCAAGCCTCTGTCAGAAGCACAGAGAGCGAAAGTTGAGATAAAAATCACGTCATTCGAGGGAGAACAGGATAGGATAGGAATTAGGGTTTTGAGAAGGATGCATATTTTGGATAGACTTGTACATATCATATGGATAACATACCTAATCCGACTCCCTAAATTATCAGATCAGATTACCCATCGCGAATGAATTGCACATGGTCCATTGCTGTCTCATCACATATCTCATTGTCACTGGTGGGGATGCAGTCACATGAATCCTACCATGCTCTTTGAGCCTAGGCCGCCCGCAAAAGCATATCGTTAATCCTTTAACACTTTATTACTGTATGTAAGTAATAAGCCACAGGCACATCAACCCCCCTCCATCAGATCATAGAGCATTTGGCCACACGTCACTTTGAGATGGTCTCGACCAACTCTTCGCTTGGCAATCCCTGGTCCCCTTTCTTCTCTCAAGTTCTTTGATTCAGGGCCCTTGAAAGATCCATAGCGCAAATCGCCGAGCTGTCAAATTCCGGTTCCGTGCAAATGCCGTGGACACACACACTCACACACTTCCACCATTTGCCCGAACTTGGCACGGGCCATTTGTGATTGATCGAATTGGTAAACGTTGTTATTCTTAACGGTTATGGTTAAGCTAATCAATGAATCAGCTGTGCTAGGGTGATTGCAAATCAAGCTCGCCCTTGATGAGAAACAGAAAAAGGCCGAATGCATGATAAAAAAAATTACTCTGTTATCATTAGAGAGTTAGTCCTAGACTGCAGCTATTATAAGCTCTAAAAAATAGCCCGTCAATGGCAGATTCTAAACACACACCTCTCTCTCTCTCTCTCTCTCTCTCTCTCTCTCTCTCTCTGCTTATTTGGTGCTAGCACGGAAACCCGGAGCTAAGGTGCAGAGCCTTGAGAATCTCTATTGAGAAAGATGCACGTTGAGCCGTAAATCCGGCAGAGCTGTAATGTGCCGATGACCAACGGCCAATGACCCGTAGACTCGCATTCCTCTTTTGTGCTAGATATTAACGTTAGTCCCAATGGGCATAAGAGTCATCATTCATCATCTGCAGTCCCACGAGGGAGGTCTCTGCGTGATTGGCTGCTTTGGTATATCCTATTGAGGCTGCTGGGTACGGTAGACGATGAGGTGGATATGATTGGAAATTTGACGATACTGCTTACAATAGCAGAGCATCTAGAAATTTGACTGTATGTATGTATGTATGTATGTAGGTACATTGTACGGATACTGCGTCAGGTATCAGGAGTGTCGAAAAGACTGCCAGTCTGGGTATGAGATCCATTGGTCAAGGGGCGGCCGAATTGATGACTTATTAGCTATGTACGGGTTGAGTAATACACGCGCGAGACGGGCTGATATGAATTCCGCTGGCGCCCTTTAACTGAACTAGGCGCTCCGCCTACGGATACCGCTGCGGGTATTTGGCTTGTCACAGAGCAACAAAAACGCCATTCGAACAAGGTTGGGAATGTGTGTCACCCGGTGTCAGCCCTAAGTGTTAAGGTGCAGTTGGTGATGCGATGTGCTTTGCTGTCTGTTGAGCGGGCGACCAAGGCCCGCGTCGTCGGACCAAACAACGGACGAAACAGACAGACATTCGAAGCTGACGCTTACTGATGATACCGCCCTCTAGTTAGTGGCATTTATTACAAGACGAGCTCATCCTGCACCGAGTGACTGCACTGCACTGCACTTGACTACAAGCGAGTGCCCCAACATACGACAGCATCATCATGATTACACATCAACGCCATCCATTGATTGCTACAATAGCAAAGGGCCGTGAGTGAGTGGGACTGTACCACAACAAACAGTGAACAAACTTTATTATCAATGGAGCAATATGTATCACTGACAGACAGTCAACTGGATAAGTTAACAAGGTTATTCATGGCGTTAAGAATCCTTGTTAAGAGCGAAAATAGTCAGGAGGTGTCTTTGTTTTGTTCTGAATCTGTCATGTTTGCGTTTCGCGGTGCGGACTGATTTGATTATCCGCGGGGGCACTTGGGGCTCCGCGGACGCGGACTGCGGAGTTGGAGACCCAACCTCGCATTCCCCCCATCTCATCTCAGACTCTCAGACTCAGAGTCTGAGACTCAGAAAATCAGAAACAGTCCAAAACCACAAAAATGGGGGTCAAACTGGGGTCCGGCTTTCGGGCTTTTGCTACCCTCCGGCTGCTGTGGGGTCAACGGACGGTGACGGCCTCGGCCGACACGCGGGTTCTGAATAGGAAAAAGGAGATGGATAATAAGGGTTCGATTCACATCATACCAGACAGATCAGATCAGATCAGGTCAGGCGTGTTGCTATAGAGTTAGGACTGTTTGCCTTTTGGGGATGATGGTTTGCGTGGTAGATTCAGGGTTTGACCTCCTTCTTTTTGTTCGGCGATGACTCTTTGGAGAAGTCTTTGCGCGATCCCGATAAAGTAGATCAGATTACGCTACGCCTTGCGTCTTTGCCTTTGCCTCTGCCTCTGCCTTTCTTTGTCTTGGGCTTGAGCATTGAGTTTCAACCATCAGGTAACGTTTGTAAACTAAGCGAATTGCGTGGGATGAATCAGGTGTCGATCGATACAGCTACATTCTTCGCAAATCTCGCTTATTAGGTCTTTACTGCATTAGGTTCTACTCGAGAAGTCAATCATCATATCACCCCTAATGCAGAACGACTGCCCAATGCGTCTCAATGATATGAGGCTGAGGGAATATCCAAGTTCTCTTTCGAGAGAGATACGCGTTTTCGCATAGTCGCATTGTGACGTTGTGACATTGATGAATGCGATGCAAAGGTCGCATGTGGGCCTCGCTCGTTACGGCCACGCGGTGCAGATGTGGGGCCGGGATGCGGGAGCGGCGGGCAAGCATAACTCCCGTGCCGCACATGGCAAAAGCGAAGCAAAGTGATAGTGATAGTGATAGTGGTAACAATAGCGAGAACGATATGGGAGGGTTGATGGACATACAAGATGCATTATATCTACCATCAACATGTTCAATTCTCAACATGTTTATACCTTGAGACCAGTACGTACCTTAGTACCTAGTAATCATGCCGACTATGGTGGGCGACTCAACCTCGATGATTTACAGCCAGGGTTTCACACAGATCGGCACCTCAAACCAACATTTTCAACTTCATTTTCGTATGTACGCATGCATGTTCAACACCGAGTCCAAGCCTCATACAATACAACACATACAATACAATACCGATACTCACCCTCACACTCACGTTACACCCGCAAGGTCCCTGTCAAATTGAACCACACTCGTTCAACTCTTCCAATGATTCCCACCAGTTTCCGAACACACCCCGCAGTTAGCTAAACTCATCCTCAGACATGGCAAGGCATAGCATCCATCGTTCAACGTTAACTTAAGCCAAGTCTCTCATTTCCCTGACAGAGAGGCTCAGACCGCTCGTCCACGTATCACCACGGCAGCCAAGGCACTTGGGGGGAAACTCTACCCAGCAAATACGCCGTACGACGTAGGTACTGTAGAGACCGTATTCGAACCCCCGATGAATCAGCGGGTGCGCGCTACATGCAACCCGTTTTGGGTAAACCCATTCGACCAGTCAGGGTCATTCTGATCCCCTGTCCGAAGTAAGTAAGCTTCGGTCAAGGTCAAGCTGTGCTGTGTCGAGAGGCGCACCGACGCATGTGCATGAAATGGGCTCAAGGACCCGAGATATACGAAATCCCCCTCCCAAACTCTCTTTACGTGGAACAATCCGAGAATGAGAGGCAGCCAAGCCTTGGGAACAATGTCTTGTCTTTTGGCGGCCCCGGCCCTGGCCTTGGCTCGGTCAATGTTCCCCCTCGGTCTTGGCTGTGGCTATGGAGGTTGCTGAACCCTTGAGCGACAAAATAATAGCGACAGCCTGTTAGACGGACGCCTTTTGATTATCGGGTCCCGGCGTTTGAAAGTTACTGTCGCACAGTTGATTTGCCCGTAAAAACGCATTGCGTATGCCGGTCGGGCTTTGCTATTCCCCGCGTAAACATTTTGCATCCTCTGAAACTCTCTCATGGATGAAATGAGTACGCGTATTGGCTTTAGTGACCGACCGGGCTTCAGGTTGTGGCCGAGCAATATTCGACTCGAATCATCTGATGTTTACTGACTGCAACTGTTAATATGCCTTGCTCATCAAAGCACTAATCGAGTTGAATTGCACCCCTATTAATGTTTCTTACCACCATATTCGATTAGTAGGCATTGGATATTACAAGATACCCTCAAAACTTAGCCTCATAAGCCCCGTAGATCTAGTGCTGACTTGATCTGCTGGCAAAGCCTGGAATCCAATCAGAAAATAGGATCTACACGACATTTATTTATTAAACTATATGATATCAATGTCTCGCTTGTAAGCCCTCATGTCAGCCATGTTGAGCTTGCGCCAACACTACAAGTGTGTTACTTTTCTTGTCCCATATTAGTAAAGTCGGCCGACAGATAGGAGATTTATTAACAATCAACTTTGAGTGGAGCCCGAGTGAGCACATGTATCCGAGAAATGTCCCAACAAGGAATGCATTTCGAGTTGTCGGGAGTAGAAGTATGAAATTCGCCTATTCTACTGTTATGGTTCTAGGCCCTTAGATGAGATGTCTCCCTTATCTTGTGAAACGACACAGTCAGGAACATATCCATCACGGCGAAAGTGGGATCAGGAACTCCCTAGCATGGACCTCTGTTGTGTATGTAGGCATTCTACATAGAGGCGTTGATTTAGTGGTGTTTCCTCGCGGGTGCACAAGACGATGATCTCGGTGAGGTTTCACAACGAGTAAGTATGTATAGCCCATAGGAGAATCAATAATGGTACGACACCGTACTTGATCGAGGGCTGGGGGTCATAATACAAGCTTCGGGAGAAACATATTTGATCAAGGTAATAGAAGGGGGTTGCTGAAACAGTTCGTCTCTTGCTGCTGACTTTTCTTTGACACTTCACTCCCACTCAGCCTGTCTCTTCCTCATGTTAAGTACTCTACATAATCCGACTACAGCTATAGAGGAGGTTTAAATTCTTTCAAAGTCCGCTTAAAGTCTTTGATGCTATCGATTGTTTTCCTGATAATGGTAGGACTGTTCCCTTACTGGTCGAGGAACTCTCATAGACTCAAGGATCGAGATTGAAAGTACTCAGAGTAGAGTATTCATTCCTATTGATAATCTAAATCTCGGTATCCTCGAGAGAGAACTCACAGTAAGCAATCATACTATGTCACTACTATAGACCAGTATCCTTATGTCCTTGTCCGAAGCGCAATGCTGTTGTAGCATCCGGCGTTGTTTTCTTAGCTTGCAAGAGAATAATTTCTCTATTCAAGAGAGTCATGTTTGATTTAAAGCTATATGATGTCCGTAAATGCTTCCTCGCTGGCTACCTACGTATAGGTAACTGTTATCGACGGGGACTAGACTGTCACGATCGAGAAGGGGTTGAGTTTAAACCAACATCGGCATATCTACACCTATGGGGTAAGAAATAGATGTCCAAGTATAGTGCTTTATTGAAATACGCTTATAGCTCTGTTGGTAGTGAAATGGAAAAATGCCTTTTGAGATTTGGTGCCCAGCCCTGTGACTTGGACACTCAGCTGGAAGACGGCAATCCTCAACCCCGCCAGAAGAAGACAGCCATCACTTATGTGGTATTACCTTGCAGTATCTTACTTATTTACAAGCACCAAAATACTTATAACAGCCGTCCTGCGAGTAGAGGTAGTTGTTAACCTCACGTACCTCAAACAGTCATTGACTTGCGTCTATACTCATTAAAGAAAGTTGTCGCTAGCATTTCGAGATCCCTTACAAGTACGGAACATTGGACTAGCTGCCTGTCTTATGAAAGAGCAACTAACTTTGCCATATATCGTTTGCTTTTGTGCCTGGGGATGACAGCCTCTCACCATCATTTGTGGCCGTGTGTATGCATGGCTCAGGAGTATCAAGAACCAATCCTCGGCTTCCAAGCTGCCTGTAGAGCCAGTAGAAATTATGTTGAGAGCGACTCAAGGTATTATACGGAGACATTTCAAATATGTCCACGTTGCAAAACTGAGCATATGGGTCTGGGTTCTAGGGCCAAGAATGCATATTTGTCTTGAAGCATAGATCACGAGAGTTTGAATCCATAGCACCGCTATATTGAAGCATTATAATTTTCAAAAAAGTCCGTCAATCTCTAATGGGAGTGTATTTTCGGTATGGTTGACTACATGGTACTGTAAAAGTCTGATCGAGGCTTCACGCTAAAGGCACCTATTTGCATCAGAGTATGTCACAAGTTACATTGTATACAGTCGCAGAGAACGTGCTGTAGAATTTCCGGCATGAAATGATTGAAAGAGCCACCCTACCAAGGCAATAACAAGGGCCAGGTAGCATTAAAGATGCTAAACGCCCCTACCCCCTATTCCGTGTCCCATATCCTCACAACGCCGACCCCATCGTGATATCTCATATCTTCATTCATGTTCGCATCTCTTAATTCTTGATATCCAAAACCTGTGTCAACACACCCTCACTAGCTCTCCACCAGCGAGCTCTCTCCTCCAGGTCATCCGCTGCACCACCCAAAGCTGCCTCCTTTCTCCTCCTCGCCTCACGCGCAGCAGTCGCACTATTTTGGCGCTTGTTCTCAAGAGGCTGAAGTTCGATACGGAGTCTTTCGGCCTCCTTTCTCTTCCGGGGGACCTTGGCTTGTAAGGACTCCAGCTCTCTCGCGAGTTCCTGCTGTTCGAGCTTGCGTTGGTTGACAAGATCCTGAGTTTTGCCTAGAGGTAGATTCATGCTGGTGGCGGATCCTTCTGGTGTCTCTAGCTCTGTGCGTAGTTGTTCAATCCGCATTTCCAACTCCTCGATCTTCGTAGGCATCTCGCGTAACTTTGTCGTCTCAAGTTGCACACTCTCGTACTTCTGGCTAAGCTCGATACCTCTCCTCTCAAGATCTGCCACCATATCCGCCACTTCCGTCTTGAGTTCTTTGAGCTGCTTCTTGGCAACGGCGTTTTCCTTTTCAAGCTCCAGATTCTCTTCCATTGTGACAATCATTGGTGGGTCACCGACTATGGCGCGGATGAACTTTTCCTTTGTGACTTGCTGCACATATGAAAATCGCAGTTTTGCAAACAGTTCTTTGTAGTGTGCAAGATCGGCTGTTAAGCCTGCGGGAGTTGGCGCGTCAAAGGCCGAATTTGATGCATCTGATGTTCGTTGCCGGGCATCTTGAGGCCTTGAGCTCGAGATGGGTTCACTAAGTTTTATAATTGAGATTTCTTGTGATGACTGAAGTTTGTTCAGGGTTTCAAGAACCTTTTCTGGATTTGTTTGACCCATTATGAGTAAAGAGACGGCAGTACCGCAACACAATAAGATCAATTATTTTATTAGGTTCGTGATATTAGAAAGTTGACTGTGTTTGGTTGAACGCGGATATGTTTACTTTGAAACCTAATCTGGGTTAGTGGAATACCGTTTGAGCCACAGGCGGTGTGGAGGGGCAGAAGACTGCTGACATCAATGCATAACACTTCTACTCTGTCGACAAACACAAGAGCTACACTACAGCTCAACTTACAACCTCTTTTTGGCGCAATTTCTGGGCGATATACATATCTTGCGACTGGCGCGTCTCCTGGGCTCTCGAACTCGATCAATAATGTCAAAAAACGATGAACTTTTAACCGACGATTATGTCGCGGACCTCTTGTCGCAAGAGGCAAGCGACTGCTCTCTCAAATATTCAGCCATGGGTATGGAAGCATATCGCGCGAATAAGAAGTAATACATACATCCACCAATTCTGACAAGTCTGTTGCTGACATGGCTTCAGACCTGCGAATATGATGAAACCCAACACCCGATTTCTACGACATATTATAAAGGATACCGACAATCACAACAAGGCGCTGTTAGCCAAAGAGGCTGCCGAGTCCAAGGCACGGCTCAAGGATCTCGAGCGCACGGAAGAAATCAAGCGGCGCAAGACAAACCCGAGTGTTCATGACATTCGACGGCGGCAGATGGGCGATATTCATGCCATCTTGGGCGGCAAGAAGCGGTTAAGAAATGAAGATGAGGCTGGCCCTTCTTCAAGGAGAGATTCACAGCGCGCCGACAAGGACCGAAAGCAGGAACGCGAATACGACCAGAAATCAGACGACCTCTTTACAGATAAACGCAGCGAGCGGCGACAACACGGTCGACTGTCGCGCGACGATCGTCGAGGTAAGACTGACGATGAATCGAGACGGTCAGATAAGTCACGAAGAGATCACAGACGGCGAGATGGATCACGGAGCAGAGACAGAGACTCCGAAGAAGAAGGACATCATCGTCGCAGTCATAAACGGAGAGACAGGTCTAGATCACCTACAAGCCGACGACGGTCTCGATCACCCAGGGAATCTAAGAGTAAGCATCGACATCGATCGCCTCTGGATAAGAACGAGGACCGCAAGCGGAAAGAAGAGGAAGAAGAGGGATCGGATGCCATGGAAGATCTGATCGGACCCGCACCGCCCCCGAAATACCGGGGTCGAGGAACAGTGGGAGGGTCTTCGGGTATCGATCGACGGTTTTCAGACACATACGATCCCAAGACTGACATACAAATGGATGAGGATGAGGTTGGCAATGACTGGGAGGATGCTGTTGAGGCGTTTAGAGACCACCAAAAGCTACGACAAAATCAGGAACAACGCCTAAAAGAGGCAGGCTTTGCAGACGAGCAGATACAGCGTGCAAGTGGTTCAGATGAAAAGTCTGCAGAAAGTGTGCAATGGTCCAAGGCTGGGGAGAAGAGGGCTTGGGATGTTGGCAAGGTGATCGGGTCAGACGGAGTGGCCCAGCCAGAAGTTTAGTTGAGCGTGGGTACGACCAACGGATTAGATCGAGGTTATGAGCCGAGACAATGATTCACAGATGATGATTTGATATAGCGTAACATTCACTGCCTTGTTTTGAGGGATTGCTTTGGGCGGGTTGATCAGGGAGATAACGACCTTTTGGATAAACATGGACGTACAAAGGAGTTCAAATAGACGCATTGGAAATAGGACACGCCCGGACTTACGAAAAGGTTAGACGAATGTCACAACACAACCTCCCACTATCGCCCAAACCGGTGCCATTAAGGCAGAATCATAAGTCACTGAAGTCAGTACCTAAGTATGTACAGACGCACGGATAGAATTACAATACGATCAGAAATACAAAACTGAATTCGGTGCCTGGATCCGGGCAAGCCAGAAGTGGCATGGATCAAGAACGCCATGTTTGACCAGATCGCGGTGGTGGCACAATTACACGGCCGATTCTGGCAATCCCTAACTTTGAGGCTGGATAGCGGTAACGCCGATGAAGCGATGCCCAAGCCGGACAATCACAAGTCATTAATTTAACTTGAATACAAGCTTAAACTTGATTTAAGGATGCAATCGAGTATGAGGTTATCCCTTTTGCCTAAGGGATTGTTGATCTCAACCTCAAGCAGCCCCTTCAGCCCTTTAGCCCTTCGGATAGGGATAGGTGACGAACAAACAAGGCCAAAAAGCTTGGTCGACGCACGTCCAAGGGAATCAATCAATCAATTAATGGATCTATTTTAAGGTCAAACCAAACGAAACGTGGACCTGCATCTGCAGACCCGTTACGTTGCCGAGGCAGGGCAGGCAGGGTTAGATTTAGATCAGGTACGAGAGAGAGGGATCTTTGTTCAAGCTGGCTTTATACGAGCTTGATTGGTGTATTCGTATGTTGTGTTACGCAAGCATTTTGAGGGCCGATCATTGGAGGTAGCGTAATATGAATGGATGGCCGCGGGCCTCCGCAGTCCGCCCGTTAGAACCTTAGTAGATATGGAGAACACAGCTGAAGGCTTAGACTTGATCACTGTGTAGTGTGTCTGATTGAAGGGACTCACCTGACGCTCTCACGTGTCAGAAGCTAAAGATTTGTTGATGTTGGTCAAGAAGAGAAAAGAGGCTCCGAGAAACAACCACATCATCTCGTCTCATGCACGGAGCATAGAGAATGGAGAATGGACGTAGCCGACCGTTTCACTGACAGCAAAACAAAACACGCGACTTTGTCAACACACTACGACGTTGCACCTGTACCTAGAACATGTAGGTTTCTGTTCCTAGCTAGCAAAGTCAATAGGCCAGAAAAAATTGTTGGTTTGTTGCACAGCAACTCGTCCAAGGCTCTGCAGCCTCGAGTCACGAGTTTACGGTTGCGGTAGATGCTCAGGAACAAGATGATTGACTTTGAGGCGTCAAGTTTACCCCGAAGATTTACTACCTAACTTGGAGCTTAGCTCTGGATATGAGTGGAGTAGCCTGCGCTAGAGAGTGGAGGCTGTTTCGTGACGTGACGTGACCATCAGAAGAACAGAACAGACCCTGGTTTTCAAGGGCGCCTGATCATGACAGGGACCCACGGGAGTTGTCCTGCTGAGTTGGGTTGGTCTGTTTATGGCTTTACCTACCTACTTATGTATAGTTGGCGGGTGTATGCTGGCCACGACTTTAATCCTCGAGTCCAAGTTGAGTTGAGGGGGTCCGACTAATGTGTAACCAAACAAGACAAGACAAGCTCTTATCTCTCTCTTAATCTGATCAACTGATTCTGAGACGTTGTTGGGTGGTCCCCAGCAATAGCCAAGGAAAGCTCTCTTAAAGTCTAGAAGCCAAAGATAGGTACCTCAGCTACTAAGGACCTACAAATGACAGGGGTCGAGGTGCCGGTTACAGCGCTCACAGCTCTAGCCTCCAGGTCACCCCCGCCCAGAAACCTCCACTTACGGCACCATGCCGCGTGCGTCTCTGTCCCCTCCCCCTCTCATCAGATTCGAATTCGAATGCATTGTCTTTTGTCGTCACTAACACGCAGAGAGAATTGGTAATCTTGTAACTTTATGATCTGCTCTTTTCCCACTTCCATCGCCAAGAAGAGAGTTTACAGACGCTTATTCTCTTTCCTTTGTGAGATCCATCACTGAACCGATTTGACTTAGCAGTCAGCCACACTGACATCAACTTTCCTTATACTCACTCACGTCGTTTGCCTGGCAACTGATACTTACTTACCTTACTGACCTTCTTCTGGCTCTTCTTGTTACTCGAGTCTCTCATAAAGCCCGGGCCTAGGCCATGTCATAGTTCCTCTCTCGCACCTTTCCCTCGTCTCCGAGTTTTCCATCGGAGCTTCACTTCCTTTTCTCTTCCTCTTCGTCCTCTTCTCCAAAAACAAAAAGAGAGTGACCAACCAACGGATGATCGGCCTAGACCAAAGGTGACGTCTTTGGTTTATGTGACTTGTATATCTCCGAGTGACCCCAAGCCCAAACCCAAACCGAACCCAAGGTCACCTCACTCACACCTCAGCTCACCAACACCAACCTCTCGTCCTCTCTCTTTTATCCTCCTTCTTCTTCCTTCCTCTCCTCTCTCTCTCGCTCTCTCTCATCCTATTCTCCATTCACCGATTTTGGTTCAAAATGCGTCCTCCGCGGGTTTTTGTTCTTATACTCTTTATCGCAGCGTCTCTCCTCCTCTTCTGTCGCGCTATATCATCCTCGCTTCGTACCGCCTACGCCGATTACCCCGCTGGTAACTTCAGGTCCGGACAAAAGACTGACTCCAAGTCGTCTCAGTCTCGGTCGCATGACGATGATTCAGAAAAGTCTCGAAAGTCCATTTGGAACTCCATGTACTACAACACCCCATTCTCATTGTTCCCACCAAATGCTGCCATCAGCTTGACCGACGACAACAGCACTTCCTTTGCCGCCCGTCCCGCCGCATTTGGCCCCAGGCTCGTTATGCGCGGTCTAAGTGGTCAGCTATGGGTGGGCAGTGGTTTCGCAGAGGATGCTCTTATACACGGTACCGGCGAATTGGGCTGCAGCGACACACCAGGATGGAATGAGAGAGCAGAGGCCATTGCTCTGCACAAGGCCTTGAGGGCTGCTGTCCCTTCTATTGCGACTTCCAGGTCCAGCACTTCTGTCCGTGCTAAGCGAAGCCGAGTCGTTATCCCCAACGCTGGCAATAGTCACACCACCTCCAGCCATGTCTCTGTCATGCATGACCATTCCGAAATCGATGGCAAAGTGGCGCTACTAATGCGAGGCGGTTGCGGTTTTCTCGACAAAGTAATGTGGGCACAGCGAAGAGGCGCTCTCGCCGTCATTGTTGGCGATAACCAGAAAGGCGGTCCTCTGATTCAGATGTTTGCGCATGGCCCTGAAGTTGATAATGTCACCATTCCATCCGTTTTCACTGCTCGCACGACCGCGCAGCTGCTGTCTGCGCTAACGCAACCAGGGAGCTTCATTGAAGATACATTAGACAACCAAGGCAATCCTGTCCTTAGAGTTCAAAGAGGCCCCAAGTCGAGGAAGCACAGTAAACAGGGCGTAAAGTCCACGATTACCGCCTCGACCCACGATAGACGATCTGCCGACGACAGCCAAATTGAAGAACGATCTACCAAGCCAATTTCTAAAAAGCGAAAGACAGCGCTTAGATATTCCAGGAAAACATTCACCAAGAAAAGCAAGGTTGTCAGAGGATCACCCAAAGAAATCCGAAGCCCCCTCTTGTCTGAGGATAATTACGACGATTGGAAGCATCCTGGATCCAGAAGGTTTAAGCCTGTTATCCCATCCAAGGCTTCCCTTGTTCGCGATCGCACGAGCAACGACGATCCTGAACCCGATGAGGAAGAAATTCTGGTTGAATTCTTGACAGAAGATGAGGATAACGTGCCCGACTTTTCCCACGAACGAAACGAAGAGGGACATGATGAGCCCGATGAAGCCGACGATGACGCACACGATGGACTTTGGGTCACCATCACTCCCACGAGTAGTGCTAGCCCATTTTTCGATACTCTTCTCGTACTGGTCGTCAGCCCGCTAGTCACACTGAGTTTCGTATACGCCCTTTTGATTCTTCGCGCTAGAATCCGCCGAAGGCGCTGGAGAGCTCCGAAGTCAGTTGTTGAACGCCTACCCGTGCGCACGTTCCATACAGTCGCTCCCTCGCCGCCTTTGACACCGAGAACTCCTTCACCGTCCGCTCCGACGCCAACCACTCCTCTGCTCCAAGAACCTCCTTCACGACCACGACCTCGATCGAGAGGCTCAACGGGTAGTCCCGAGGAAGAAACGCGTTCTAGTGACGCCATACCAACACCTTTAAACCCAACCAGGAACAATGCTCGATCTGAGCGCGAGAAGGGCTCTGGTGGGTTTTCTGCTGAGTGGAAAAAATATATGGGACGTCAAGTCGAATGTGTGGTGTGTCTCGAAGAATACGTCGATGGCGTGAGCCAGGTCATGAGCCTCCCGTGCGGTCACGAGTTTCACGTAGAGTGCATGTAAGTGCTACAAATACATACATGCAAGTCCCAATTGCTAACAATCTATAGTACTCCCTGGTTGACGACTCGCCGACGAACTTGCCCCATCTGCAAGGGCGACGTAGTCCGATCTCTTGCTCATGGCTCATCCTCTGAACCGCATTATGAACCATATCGCGATGATGCAAGTGATGATGATGATGACGACGATGACGATGGAACTATTGCGGAAGGCTCTGGCTCTCGCTCTGATGACCGTGCATCCGATCTTGAACAGGGGTTGCTTGACAACGAAACCCGAACCTCGCGATGGAGTCGAAACGATGGTTGGTTCAGTATTTTCTCCAGTGGCCTTGGCAGGGCAAGGTCCCCCTCTCCTGAGGATCGCAACCGATGATGCTAGAGATACCCTGCTTGTTATGGGCGGCGAGCCATATGACATGGCGTTTTTGTTTGTATACGTTTGGAGTTTTCTGGTTATTATTTGGCGCAAGGGATGGATAGCTAGCGCGCTGGGATACAGAGCACAGCATGGATTACCAGGACTTTAGAATATCACATGTTTGAATTTGGTTATAGTCAATGGGTCGCGCATGATTGGTATCACGACACTTGCGCTGGGATAGGAATAGATCTAGTATACCCTCATGGTCGGTCATTGCATGCACGTACTTTACGGACCATCATAAATAAATAGCAACTCACATCGCTTCTTAGTTTTCCTGTTGTTTTGTGAGGTTTACATATTTGCAGGGATTGAGATAATGCTGAACGCCAAACAAATACCGTTGTCTATTTTTATCTTTATATACCCGATTTTTTATTTTTTTATTTTTTTTTAAATCCCCTTTACCCTGTACCTTTAAATGTAACCCTTGAGAATGGCGGCCTCTGCGTTCAATATCGACGAACCAGCGGCACCAATGACAGCTGAACCAGTCAGTGTGAGATAAGTCCTCAGAGGGGAAAATGCAAGACTCACTGTTATGGCTCAGGGCAGTAAACTTGATGTCAAAGATGCCAGCCTCATCCTCACGAACACGGCCGACGCTGACAGTGTAACCGCGGCCAAGGTCACGGTCCAGGCGGGGCTGAGGACGGTCAGGCTCATCGTTACCAAAGACCTTAATAGCGGGCTCAGGCGCAGAAGGGCATCCGAGAGCCTGAGCCTCGCTCTTGTAATCTCGAAGAGCCTTGCGGACCTCCTCAGCTGAAGGAGCAGGCTTGCGCTCGAAGCTCAAGCTAACACATGCAGTGTGGCCATCCATGACTGGAACACGATTGCAGGTGGCGGAGACACGAAGACCCTCTTGCTCAATGAAAGAAGTGCCCTTGTCATCAATGCGACCGAGAATCTTGCGGGCTTCAGTCTCGAGCTTGTCCTCCTCGCCAGAGATGAAGGGGACAATGTTATCGATGATGTCCATGCTGGAGACTCCAGGGTAGCCAGCACCAGAAACGGCTTGTAGAGTAACAATGGAGACGGTAGAGATAGGTCCAAAAGCGGCTTGGAGAGCGGCGAAGGGAATAACGAGACCAATGACGGCGCAGTTGGAGTTGCACACGAGGAAACCCTTGTTGAGAGAGCGAACAGAGCGCTGATGAGGGATAAGATCGAGATGGGGGAGGTTGACGGTGGGAACGACGAGAGGCACGAGAGGATCGCGACGGTAGTTCTTTGCGTTGGAGAAGACAGGAATATCGGCCTTGATGAACTCGAGCTCTGCAGAAGCATTAAGTTAGTGGTCAGTTATTTCTAATACGTGATAGAGAGGAATATACCGATATCGCCAGCAACATCAGAGTCAAGACCACTAAAGACAACATCACAGTCCTTGAACTCCTCAGCCTTGCATTCTCTCACAACCATCTCGGCAATATCGCCCATGGGCGCGGCCTGCTTCCATCGTACGGCATCCTTGTACTTCTTGCCGGCGGAGCGAGATGAAGCGCCGATGGCGTGGAGGGTGAGGTATGGGTGCTGAGCGAGGAGGAGGATGAAGCGCTGGCCTACAGAGCCAGTGGCGCCGAGAACACCTGTAGATGTATCAGTATTGATGCTAAATGTGTATGTAGGCGTTGACATGGAAGTGATAGTGGTGCGAAATCGGATGGAGGGGGAGTGTTGAGGGCGACATACCGCACTTCTTGGTGGGGAATTGAGAAGCCATGGTCAGTGTTTATATGTGTTATAGAATCGATGAGAGACTCTTGACGGAGAAGAGGTCAAGAGAGTCAGTCAAAGACGCGTTGGGAGGTTGCTGATGTTTAAATTTTGGCGTTGAGGCGAGTGAGTCTAATGAAAGTACCGAATAGTACAGTATATAACCCCGCCAAACTTCCGACCCCGTCATCGGAGCTGAGTCGCCGAATTTCAACAAGCGCAACCCCACCATGGCATGAGAATGCTCTCATGGGTCAAGTTCATGGTCGAATTAAATGCTTCAGTTTTTCAATTGGTCGCATCTAGAACGTTTAATGATTGGCAAAACACATGTTAAAAGACTCATTGAATTGATAAGTAAGAAAAACCCTCCGAAGAGTTACAATTCGACCCGAAGCATTATGTCATGCACCTCTATCCCGAGGATGTCCCAGTATTGTTCACACCTTGATGTAACAAATTTCTCAAATGCAATGTAATGCATATGAATGAATGAAACGCCAGTTCATGCACATTAGAACCTCCAAAAACCTCTCTCTGTCCATCTCAAAATTTAATCGCCATGCCTTGTCTTGTCGATCGCGATTCAAGGCTCAATTGCGCTCTCTCGTTCATCGTTGGAGTAAATTCGGAACTGGACGAAGATGATGAGATCCTCAGCAATGGTGCCCAGAGAGCCAAGCAACCAAGGAAGCGCGTTAAGCAAGTACTTCTTGTCTTGGGAGTAGGCTACCAGGCTGATACCATAAGTGAGGTTTCCGCTCATTGAGAGCATAAAGAAAAGCAATGCGAGACCTGCAGATTATTAGTCTCATCCATTGATTGCAAGCATGGATCAACATACCCTCGCATGACTTTTCCCGGTGGTTCTTGATAATTTGGGGAATTCGAGCACAGAGATAGAGCGCTGCGCTGATGTATCCCAGAATAAGTCCAGCAAGCTCCATTGGGCTCTGGACCTCCTCAGGCGCATCGGGGGTACCAGTACCAGGGTCACCGCTCTCCCAAGCACCGACCTTGTACGAGACAAACCAGCCAGCGAACCCAATGACGTATACAGCGAGCAGGCTCAGGGTGTTGTGAAGCCAAGGCTTGCTATCGGGGGTTTCGTCTTCGCCTGTCACAATCTTCCTCAATGGGTCCATCGAGGACTCGGTATGTGTCGCGTGGCGGCGCTGAGACCCAGGGAGGCCAAAAGAAGAGCTTCGTCTACGGGACCCGTTGATCAGAGGAGACTCTTCTGTAGGATCACTTGATCGACGTTCCCCGGCGCGACTCGCTCGGCGGGCATTAAGGGCATTGTAGTAGACGGCCTGGCCGATGAGGACGATATCGGCAATACAGAAGTATCCTGCCAGGGCAATTGCAGTGGGAGCTAGGTGGGTGAGCAAGGCTCCTAGAAAGCAAGCAGTTAGCCAAACTGAAAGTTGGCGTGGTGGCAAGCCACTTCTAGCCGACGTCAAATTTTTTGACCAGGGCGTCAGATTCAATGGCGTAGCACTGGTATTTGTCTCTGTGCCGAAGATAAGACAATTTTTGATTTTGGGGGATTTAGGTTGGAATGAGAACTAACCGATGAGATTTGTGATATCGCCCAAGAGCCAGACGACCAGAAAGGCCATGCTGAGGCCATCGGCGCTCTTAGCCTTGTAATTGGCGAACAATTGGGGTAACTGCAGAGCATCGTTAGCCAAGATGGGGGAGAATTAAGGGTCGCGCATGCAATTGAGATCGCAAATGCGAATGCAACACAAGGGCACGCGAATGAGAGAAGAGAGAGGGACGCACGAGGAGACATATCCAAGAGGTCAAGCTGATGCTACCAAAAATGCCCGACAGAGCCAACGTGACCGGTAACGCATGCGCCGCAGCGGCGATTGAGGTTGAGGCCAGCAGCGGCATCGTCGTCGTTTTCGAAGGAGGTGAAGAGGGTAAATCGAGAGGAGAATGAGAATGAGAAGAGGTTTAGATAAGGTAGATCAGATCAAGTAGAAGAGGGTGGTGCGACAAAGGTGGGTATCACGAGGGCAGCCAGCGACAAAGAGAGATCGAGTGTTAGGAAGCAACTGAAGTAAGCAAGTAAATGTAGATCCAATTCCAGAAGAGGTTCTGTTCTGATTCAGAGTTTACTCGAAACCTGGTCAAGATTCAGAGGTAGGTTATTCTTCTAGTTGCGATCTGAAGACAAGAAAGAGTAATAAAACAGAGCAAAAATATTTAACGAGCAAGCAACAAAAGTTTAATGTTCCACGACCAACGGTTAACCATACCAAACCCAACCAAGGCAAAGCACTGCAGCACTACAGACACAGACACAGACAGACTCAGATAAGACTCATAAGAGAACCCCATGGGAGAGGTCGGTCCCGTCGTCGGGTTCAACAGTGGAGGTCTTATCGATCCGTTTGGTAACTGGTCGTCGTGTATTGGCCAGTTGAGGAGCGCTTATCGTTCAAAGTGACGCACTGGGCTTGGAGATCTTGTGAGCTAAAATATGGAGAACTCGCAGGCCTTCCAAGGCGCGTGAGTCTTTTTGTGTGAGCCTGTCGTGAAGTAAGTTTGTGAGATGCAGGGTCCATCTCCGATAAGAGGACTCTTATCATGATACTATCCACCCGATGCAAGCACATACGAACTAAACTCATGGTACTGAGGCTCATGCAGTAACCTCTAGAATAGTCTAAATACCTTTTATGATAAACCATCTACCTCAGCTCTTCAAGCTAGAGCAAAACTCAGCAGTCTCAGCTCCATTCTTCCCAGCCACTTTCAATGAATGTTTCACCGTAGAGCGGCACATGCCCACCATGATTCGCCGTAAGCTTGCCTATCCCGCCTCCAGTAGCTAGACCCCTGACAACTCATGAGCAACTATCGATCATGCTCCAGAACTAACGTAAACATACCTAGGTAGGTAGGCAGCCTTAGCCAACCGCTTCGCGCTCAGCTCTCCAGCTTCAAACGCCTTGGTCCAATCTAGAATTCGCCTCTTTCTGCTCCGTAACCTTGAGCTTAAGCGTGTTCATCTTTTTAACATCTTCATTTCCCTCTTAAAGCTTTGATTCCGTTCCCTTCATTTTGTGACTGACAAACCCGCTGCATCCATAGTTTCAGACCTAGCGACCGCCCTCATTCTGTTATGATGAAGCTCCTCTCAGCTGGCGCGCTGGCTCTTGGCCTCGCTAACTTGCCTAGCACTTTTGCTTGGGGCAGTGAGTTCATTGATTCATCATAAAACAATTGTTTAATAAGCTCACATATCACAGGTCTCGGCCATATCACCACCGCTTACCTCGCTAGTCACTTTGTCGCAAACACAACCGAGGCTCACCTCAAGTATATTCTCTATAATGACGAGGAAGACTACCTTGCGAAAATAGCATCATGGGCCGACTCGATTCGCTACACAGATTGGGGTCGATACACCAAGACCTTTCACTTCATCGACGCTCATGACAGCCCTCCTAACAAATGCGACGTCGACTTTGAGCGTGATTGCAAGGACGATGGTTGTGTCCTCACCGCCCTCAAGAACTACACTCAGCAATCAGTTGAGCCTCAGTTGCCCTTCTGGCAGCGCAACCAGGCCGCCAAGTTCGTTGTTCACTTTATCGGAGATCTTCACCAGCCTCTACATAATGAAGATGTCGAAAAGGGAGGTAACGGTCTTTCAGTAACGTTTGACGGCCGCACATTCAACCTCCACCACGTCTGGGACAGTTCTATTGCCGAGAAGCTGTTGGGTGGTCTGCACGGTGACCCATTCAAGCTCGCCAACAACTGGGCCAACCAGCTTGCAGTTGAGATCACAGACGGCAAGTTCGCAGAGGCGAAGGACGCGTGGTTGAAGGATCTAGACTTCAGTGACCCCATCAGCACGGCACTTGCTTGGTCCCGAGAGGCCAATGCGCTCGTCTGCACTCACGGTAAGTCGATTACCCCAGCAACAGCTGTTGTATTTGCAACTCGTCTCTAACATGGATCTACAGTTCTGCCCGAGGGTGCCGATGCCATTGTCGGTCAGGAACTCGGAGGCGAGTACTTTGAAAAGGCTGCCCCTGTCATTGAGGAGCAGGTTGCCAAGGCCGGTTACAGAATGGCTGCCTGGCTGGACAAGATCGTGGAGGCTTACAAGGATGTTGAGCAGAAGCAGATGTCCGAGGAGCTCTGATTTATTGTATATGTAAATTGGAATATTCTGTGCTTTTTGCAGTTGGTAGCTTCTTATTAGTCAATGTGTTATGGTCTTTGAGAATGTTGGCTTTTTGAGCATATGCTTGGGCTCTTTGATGCTCCGCAATATCTACACGATATCTTCAACCGAGAATGCCAAGACCACGAAATGCCATGTGGAATCAATATGTCTTGGCCCAGCCTTTCAAAACATGACATCATTTCAATTAGGAGAATTGAATGATTCAGGCTCGCTTCGTGATCATGATTCATCCAGTGTCACTCCAAGCCTGAGACGAGTGATCAGTCAACAATTGCTGAAGGATTTTGCAAAAATGCGGATGAAACAGGAACTTTGGGGAAACCGAGAATGTCTTATCGATATCGTAAGCTTAAAAATACAATCGTAATGCTGAGTGAGATATTGTTACAGGTCTGGTTACAGGGCACTGTTTGGATGCTACCTCGTGGTTGCAACGCCAATGTAGGGCATTCATGCTATTGCTTGTCTGCGACGTATCTGCAACACGCCTCCAACTTTCTGTCAGTCATGAGAACTGATTGGATAGAGCTTAGATCTGAGTGAAAAGTCTGGATGAGATTAGACTGAACTCAATTATGCCTCAGTTTGTGAGTGTAATAAGTGAAGAATCTTTCTGAATCTCAGACAACTTGTTGACAGTAATTCGTGAGCATATATCGTGATATGATATAGCAGTATAGCTAGGTAGGGTTGTTAGTCTTGCTCTCTTGGCATTATCAGCTACCTGGGCATTAGAAACAGAACGAATAACCACGCAGTTAATAGTGGACGAGCCAAGTCGACACTTACAAAAATCCCCATCCCAGAGAGGGCATCGTCTATTATTCATCAAATTCTCTCGATCTGGTTGATGAGTTTTTCGTTACAGGACGGACACTCTCCGACACTCGCGCTTAACAATGGTAGTTTCGAGCTTCAGTGGACGAAACGCGCTGTGCTTGGAGTTATAGGCACCCCTGGCAACTAGCTGCAGGTACAGGTCAGCGCATACTCTGATTGGCTGCGCAACCAGTTACACAATACCAATTGGGAAGGAGGAGGCACAGGCTGAGACGTCTGCAGCCGCATCCCATCTCTAACGTCAACTCCTAACTTGGATCTCTACTATTACATACTCACTCAATCGCCTCTCGGAGATATGACCGTCCGCCAAGATTAGCCAAGCGCTAAGGAAATACACTACACTTTCTCACAATCGACTAACATTCTCCAACGTCCCTGTTACACCACCTGAGAACAATCATCTCGACCTGCCCTGACTAACTGAGAGCCCAGCCCAAACAGGCATCTCTGGACCCCTTGGCCAAGCCGTCAGGTCGCTTTTGCCGCTGTCTCATGTTTTCGTTTCTCAGTCTCAGAAGTCCTACGCAGCTAGTGCTGTCACTGTGTTCCACGATGTTCTGTCTTGGTGTTTCTCATCAAGTTTGATCGCTGCCCCCTTGCCTCCCAAGCGAGAGATAGATCTTGGGTACTATTGCTCGCTTCAGCCGTCGTCCCTGGAGTCGTGACCCTGAACCGGGCCCCTTCAACCGCCCAGATGCCATCCGGTCTGATGTGCAAGCCCGAGACGTTGAATTGTCTGGGATTGTCATAATGAAAGCCAGCCTCTTTTCTCGGCATCTTCGTTTCCGATCATCATCTCCAGTTTTCCCCAATGCTTTAAACCCTCGTCCCTTCGTCCCAAAATCGTACCATCTTCTCTTCTCTTCAGCTCTGGTAGTGTCTCTTTCTTTCATTCGTTCCTTTGAGACCAAGTTGACTTTACTGTGACCATTCTTTTTTCTTTATTTCGAATTGGTCTGGCACCGTTCGAAAACTTTTATACAACATTGTATTTGCCCTCGGCTTCATTTCCTTTTTCACTTTCTCTCGACAAGATCAACATAAAGTCATCACAATGCAGGTCAAAGGCGTAATCATTGCGCTTCTGGGCATCTCTGCCATTACAGAAGCTGCTGTTGTCCAAAAACGACACCCCCTGGCTCGCGCTCTCCAACGACGACAATTCGGCGGCGGTCGTGGCCGTGGAGGAGGCGGTGGCGGCAACAACGGTGGTCAGGGCAACAATGGCGGAAACAACGGCGGTAACAATGGCGGCAACAATAATGGAGGCAACAACGGCGGTAATAACGGAGGCGGCAACACTCTGGACGCCAACGCCGTGCAAACTGGTTCGCAGCAAGATGGCAACAACCCCGGATCGAATGAGCAAGCTGCCTCTGCAACGTAAGCCACATTTATCTTTACCTGAGAAAAAACGACAACTAACAAAACCTAGGAGTAACAACAACTTCATCAACTTCTGTGCTGGTCAGACACTTACCAACGGAGAGCAAAACCGGGACGGCTCATGTAACGGTATTCGTAGGTTTTACGATTCCCTCTTTCCTCTCTACATATACTGACTCCTACAGCTATGGGAAAGATTCCTGGAGCCAACAACATGGTTTCTTCAGTCTTCACATCGCCTCAAAACGGTGACAACGTTGAAGCCAATAAAGACTTTGATATCTCAGTGCAGTTTATCAACTTTGCAGCTGGCTCGTTCACTAATGCAACAACCACCTACTATGCTGCTCCTCAGGACCTTGACGGTGGTGGTAACATCATCGGCCATACCCACGTCACTGTTCAGGACACTGGCGATAGTCTGAACCCTACTCAGCCTTTGGACCCTCAGCAGTTTGCCTTCTTCAAGGGTATCAACGATGCTGGTAACGGCCAAGGTCTCCTTACTGCCAAGGTTACTGGCGGATTGCCTGCCGGTAACTACCGTATCTGCAGTATGTCTGCCGCATCCAACCATCAGCCTGTCCTCATGCCTGTTGCTCAGAGAGGAGCACAGGATGACTGCATCCGTATCACCGTTGGAGGTGGCAAGGGCGGCGGCAACGGTGGTAACAATGGCGGCAACAATGGCGGCAACAACGGAGGCCAGGGTGGCCAGGGCGGTAACAATGGCGGTAACAACGGAGGTCAGGGTGGCCAGGGCGGTAACAATGGCGGCAACAACGGAGGTCAGGGTGGTGGCCAGAACGGAGGCAACCAAGGTGGACAAGGCGGCGGCCAGAACGGAGGAGATCAAGCTGCTAATGCCGGTGGTGGCCAGAACGGAGGCAACCAAGGTGGCCAAGGCGGCGGCCAGAACGGAGGAGATCAAGCTGCTAATGCCGGCGGTGACCAGAATGCTGGCGGCCAAGGCGGTAACCAGAATGGCGGTGGTGGTCAGGGTGGCCAAGGCGGTAACAGAGGTGGTTCCGGTCGTGGTGGTTTCGGTCGCGGCGGCTTCGGTGGTTTCAAAGCGGCTTCAGTAGGGGATGGGTCTGGCAACAAGACGGCCTCAGCTGCATGAAGACTATGACTGGTTATCCAAGAGGGATAGACAGAGCCATTCGACTTGGCCGTGGCCCTGGCGGTTTTCGGTGTGAGTACCAGTGGTGGTTCCTAATTCGAGAATACTATTTCGCTCGAACAAGGACAGTAATCAGGGTGGAGTTTGGGTGTCTGCCTAGTTAGAATGGTTTTGGGTTTACATACATCTATGGACAATAGATGGATGGATATGAGCTGGAGGTGAATGTACGTCAAGATATGTTGTTTATTAGTTGAATAAGATTTGGTCACTTAATTACAATTGTCTTTGAAGTTGTGATCTGCTCTGATAGCTGGTCACTCTGTGTATAACCTGAAAAGAGCAAGACAATGGTGTTGAGGCGTGGACTGTACAATATTTAGTAAGGGTAGTTGTCGCAGAGTTGTGATATGAAACGGGCCTATCAGGGCTCAAACAACAATAGTTTCGTAGCGAGTAGAACAAAAGATCAAGTGGATATTCAAGTTATAGGATGGCGGTTAATATGGAACAGCTGTCAGCATGAACAAGGAATCATTGCACAGCCTACTTTCGACTTCGAAGTCAGTGGATCTAAAGTAGTTTCTTTTTATAGGAATCTCATGTAATTGACATGTCATGTTCATAGGTATAGAATCCGTTCAGTTTCAGATAATTAAGAATATAATTTCATTTTTCAGGCAAGGGGCCAGCTCTCGGAAATCCCTCTTCTCACGTTGAATCCGCATATGAACCATTATAAGTGATAACCTCATAGTTAGTCAGGTATCTATGATATTGACTCGACTACATAGAAGGAAGTAAGTTGACTTGCCAGTGATACTTTATCCTTGAATACTAGGTGTGATGCAAGTGCCTTGTCAAAACTACCTAGCAGTAAGACACACCTTCTCCCGCTATTTCCCCAAAGCTGCAGGTGGTGTGAACCTCCCGGTCCTACAGGCATTCCATTGGCATCAGGTCTTGACACTCGAGACAGAAATTCAACACTGTTTACTGCTTTTGTCGACAGAGGCTTTACGGGATCGCCACAGACTAGCCCAAGGCCTGAAAGCAGTTGAGGTTTCGCCTCAGCTGACCACATTCTAAGCAACCAACCATCAAATACACGGTCCGCCAGACCTTGTCCTGGCAAAAAGAACCCTGTTCTAGAAGAAAGTATACTCATCCAACGGCCTCGGCGAAATAAACTCGAAGCCTTACCTCGTCTCGCCTAGGGCCACGGTCCATCCCTAGCCTAGACCACTCGGTCTGACGCCCGACACGACTCATGGAAGCGCAAGATCATGGATAAGGGTCCTAGCCTGGGATCACTCGTAGGGATCTGCCGATCATTTATGGCTGACAATGTTATACTCACAAGTGAAAACATCGACTACCTCTACCACCGGCCACACGTAAGTGCGATACAACTCGATCGCCATAACTCAGAGATATTCCGGCAGTTGACAATGAGCCATCTTGAATCTCTGAGTGACTGCAACCCCTGACGGGGCTTCTCAGGCGTCCCTAGGACAGTAGACTGTTTGGTTGCTGGGAAATTCTTGTCTACCAAACACCACAGAGAATAAACCAGGCCTGGACTGAGGCTCTGACGCAATTTTTCTCCTACATACACTTCAGAGGAACTTGCCTCTCGAGGAATTCGAAATAACCACCATGTCGAATATCAGCCATATTGGCGTCGATGGCCTTACAGAAAAGGAGCGGGAATTCGAGACATTCAGCCTTGAAGATAGTGGGAATGGCTCAGGCAGACCCCAGCCGACTATCAACGCTGAGGAGATCATCATGGCTGATGGTACTGTCGAGTATGTTGACAACAATGCTCTCGGTGACGAGCTCGATCGAATGCCTAATGGCCACTACCGTAGTACCCAGTTCATTGGCACTCTTGCTGTAAGTCTGATGTCCAGAATGAGACCCAGAGGGGTGCTGATTTTGTTCTATAGGCGCAATGACTAGCAAGTACTTGCGCATACCTGGGATGGGTACTCCCCTCAAATACTCTGTATGTGTCTCCATCCTGCATTTGCCCCTGTGTGGACGGATCCTTGTCTATAGCCTCATAAAGAACTGCACATATCCTGTCAAGACAACTAACGTGAAGTGCCAAGTTCTTTAATCAACGCCGACATTGGTACTTCCGCTCAAATGGTATGGGTAGCGACTATATGGACTATGGGATCTTCTATTGGCTTTCTCATCGTTGGTTGTCTGTCCGATCTATATGGCCGAAAGTGGATGGTCATGAGCACTACTCTACTAGGTCTCGTAGGATGCATTATCGGTGGCACCGCAAAGAGCGTAGGTATGCTTATCGCTTCGAATGATGCAATGGTCTTGCAGCTGCTGGACAGCTCTCCTTTGGCATTGTCTTGGGTGAACTTGTTCCCAACAAGCACCGTGGTCCCATCATGGGTTTCGTTTTTTTGACTTCGATTCCATTTGGAGTTTTTGGCCCAGTAGTAGCCCGAACGATGATAGAGAACATACATGAAGGTTGGCGCTGGAGTTACTATCTGGGCATTATTCTGAGTGTAATCACTCTGGCTCTATATCAGTTCCTCTACCACCCACCAACCTTTTCTCAACTCCACGTGGGAAAGACGAGAGTACAGCAAACCAAAGAGCTTGATTGGATTGGCATGTCTCTTTTCACTACTGGATGCGTCCTCTTACTCGTTGGCATTTCTTGGGGCGGCACGACATATCCTTGGAAGAGTGCTGAGGTTTTGTGCACACTAGTCATTGGTACAATGACCCTTGCTGGCTTTCTTGTATATGGTATCGTTCCTTGATCTCAAATCTTTCTCCAGAGTCTGCCAATACTGCAGGAAGTTGTGTTCTGTAAAACCCCTGATTCCGGCCATTGTTTTTAAGAACATCGGGTTCGTCGCAGTAGTCACCTGTGCGACTGTTGCCTCCATGTTCTACTACTCCTTGACAGTTCTCTGGCCTACAATCATCAGCACACTGTACACCACGGACTCCATCAAAGTTGGCTGGCAGAGCTGCGTGATTGGTGGTGGAGTTGTTCTGGGCCAAGCTATGTCAGGTCTTGCTATTGCCTATGTTCCTCGCCTCAAGATCCAGTGCATATGTGCTGCTGCTCTTGTTATGGCTTTCATCACGTCGATGTGTTCCCTGTCTCCTGATCGGTGGGCAAATACAGTCGCATTCGGGTTGATTGCGTGCACTGCTGTTGGGTACATCGAGAATGTTGCAGTCACCTGTGTAACTCTGCTTTGGGAACCCCAAGATATCGGCCTAGCATCTGGCATTCTTGGATCGATTCGCGCTCTTGGCGATGCCATTGCTCAGGCTTTGTATGTATCTATTCTCAGTAACGAGTTGACCAGGAAGATGCCCGAGTACGTAACCCTGGTTGCAACTAAATCTGGTCTGCCAACCAAATACCTACCTTCACTTTTTGAGGCTATCAACAAAGGCGATTACTCAAATGTACCCGGTATTAACAATGCCATCATTGACTGAGTCGGATATGCCGTTGTCGAAGCCTACACCAACTCACTACATTATGTCTTCTACGCCACTATACCGTTCTCATGTATCATGCTCGTCGCCGCTTGCTTGGTTCCCGACGTCAAAAAGTTCTTAACATACAATGTTGCAAAACGTCTCCAGGATAAGAACTTCCGTAAATCCTCTCCCGAAGCCAACGAGGTCGCGGTTCAGGCCACGAATGAATGCCATCCAGATGAGGCTGAAGTGGTTTCGCATGTGTAGACTTTCTAGCAATTTTCTTCAGACGGCTACGATGTTACGAACAGTGTATGAGGACGGGAAATGATACGTGGTGATAAGTAACAAGAGCTTGATAATTCTTTATGGGACGGTACAGATATGAATCGATAGAGTAACATCGATTAGCGGACAGTGGGAGACTGACTCTGTAAAATTGATCAAGACGTCGAGCAAGCAAACTCTTAACATGACATGGAGGGTTTAGATATGCCAGCAGAAAAGAATATGTAAGCCTAGTAAGTGACATGTTCAGTTCAAGTTTAAATTAAACGAGCTTTAGTACTGCTCGTGCAGGATGGAGGCGCTTTGCGGGCTGAAGGACACGCTTAGATATTATGAAATTCTTGTCTGCCTAAGACTAACATAGTCAAATAGAAGAGTTCTTAGAACTGTCTGAAAACGCCAAACCAAATCACTATAATCGAATCAACCACCCGCTGGAGAGCTCAGTCTCTAACCGCGCTGAGGACTATCGAAATATCAGTATGACTCCAAATACTCAACCCATCGAAGGACCGAACTCACGCGCAACCTTGAGGAGTAACTACGCCAAAAGGACAATCGCCAGAGAGCTTCTCAACGATCTGGTTAAAGAAAACAGGCGTGACGACAATGCCGGCGCTGACGAGCGAAGCAGCCGCAGAGAGAAGAGTGACAAAGACTGTAGTCTTCATGTTGGTGATGGTGATGATGGATGTGGATATGTATATAGTGGTGTAATATTGAGCAATTAGAAGAGAGTGACACTTGAAGTTACAGAACCAGCTGAAACGACAAGAAATTAACTAGACAGCGGAGAAGAGAAGGAAATGCGTAGTGCAAAGAATTAATTAATTTTTTTTAATATGTTTAAGGGAAGAACAAGAGAGGAGGGGGAAAAGGGAGACAGAGAGGAAAACGGCGGCGGGAGGCGGCAAAAAAATAGGGTGTTACAGGGGCGAGACGGTCGAGGTTTCAGGTTGTTGAAACGAAACGAGTCCGTTACTGGTTCGCGAGAGGGAGACTATTAACAAATATGGATATATCATCCGTTCCAAAATGTTTGAATAGAACATAAGGTAAAAAAGTACGGAGTTGAGACATTCAATTAATTCGAAGCTTGCTTTGACTTGATCTTTTATTCTC
>JABSSZ010001511.1:0-14977 GCA_013755755.1 Fusarium sp. NRRL 25184
TGCCGGAATAAGCTCTCAGCCCAGCTGTTCAATCAAACCCCCGAAACTTCTCGCAAATTGACCAAGCGCCCGCGGCAATTTGTTTGCCAAGCCGCGGTTTCAGCCAGACCCACGTTTGCCGTGCTGTCGGATATTGGAATCTCAACGGTTTTTGCGTCGTATTGATGGTGGATATAATGCTACTCTGCAGAGTCATTTTCAAGTATAATCACTGGTGTACGGAGTAGCATACGTAGTAATATACAATATAATTTCAGCTTCTAAATGACTTCTCCTACACCTGAAACTTGAAACCCCAGGCCAGGTCGGGTGACACCCAGTAGCGGGCGCCAAGATGCGAAACGTGGGGTTTTCATCCCAAGTGCCCCTGTAGGTTTGGAGAAATCAGTTCCACGTACCTCAGCTGGAATCTTGGCTAATATCAGACCTTCTTAGATATTCACTAGCTTTCCATGCCTGTAACGGCTTGTCAATTTAACAAGAGAGACTTGCTCTTCCGTTAGGTCATTATTGGCAGCAGGTTCAGGGGCTTTGGTGACCGCTCTGTCCGGTAGAGAGGCCAACATGCTATTTTGAACTCGCCTCAGGACTGTTGGATATCAGGGCTTCCAATATGAATTCGCCTACGATAATAATTCACCAAATATATGTTTGAGAGAAAGGATGGCTTTCTTGCTGTTGAAGAACATACTTAACAACAGGGCTTGCGAATACATGCTGGGGTTGTCACTACTCAAATACATACCCAATCTCACCGGTTACTCCCGTATACAATCCATGTCACCTTTGACCCGCTCAGTGTAACAAGATCCTATTGATAGCCCCGTTGAACACAAGCAAACTCGAGAAACTCATCCCTCCATCCTATCTGCATGATACGCAACCGTGCTCCAGGGTAATGCGACGCCCCGTAAGAGGTACATCTCACCAGCAACATTCTCTATCTCAATATCGGGAAGACCAGCAGACTTGGCTTTGGTTGATATGTAAACGCGCGCAACCATCGGATGAGATACCAGCGCAGCTAGAAGCATTGGTTCAGTTGGCTTCTCCGCAGCTTCGTGTATGATAGGCTTGTAACAATCCCAGGTGATGGTCTGGGATGCTGTCTCACGCGCACCAACGATAACGGCCCCGATTGCCCATCCAACAGGGTTCCAGAAGTTGGTTGCCGCAACAGCTGAGGCAGTAGCAGTGACGGCGACGCTTTCGGCTGCAACAGCCGCAGCAAACGCAGTTTCAGCAACGGCAAAGGTACCTACGGCTTCAGCTGCAACTGCACCGGCGAGAGCAGACTCGCAGGCGGCACCAGCGACTGCAGCTTGAGCAGAAAAGCCTGCGGCTGCGGTCTGCGCGGCTCCCACGGCAACCATTGCTTCTTTTGCAATGGTGCCAGCAATTACCAGAGGTGCGCCGCCGCTGGCTACCGTGACCATATCGCCAGTGATGCAAAGGTGCGAGTGATAGTGGCTTGATAGATAGCTTTGCTTCAAATGCTAGAACGAGAGACAGAGATAAAATGACAGAGGTCCCAGTATGTCCTGGTTCCTCAAAAGCCGTGTTATATAGCTGAGTTGAGGGGGAACCTCGGGACAGAAGTGAGAGTCTGGGTGGCCTCAGACTGCGGTACTACCAACCTTTTGCCAAAGGTGCAGCCAGTCGCTGGAAGACTGTTTTATCACCTGGTACACGTAATGCATTTGTGTAACGAGAAATAACAAAATATGAACCATTTCAATACCAATCAAGGAAATGAGGCGGTATACTGAGGCCTTCTTCATATCATGGACACTGAAGCATCTTGGACTGTGAGAACAGTAGATACCGCGGCACACTGTAAGAGGACCTTTGTTACTCTAGTGTATGATTTCGCCAACGCCGTCGCTCGCTTAGGCGGCCAGGCCGCATTGACGAGGTCGGCTGCTGCAGGGGTTTTAAGCTTTCCTGGAGCGAAATTTAGCATTCCACCTACTGTGTCCATTTGCTTCGTAGAGTACAAGTAGCAACTGGTATAGGTCTGTGTTGGTCGCCGATGGATGGACTAACCCTATTCCTGCAAGCATCTAGAACATTATAAAGATCCTTCATCTGCCTCAGATAAAAGCCTTTGGACATGTCCCCAATCTCGATAATACCGCTGTAAATAGGTGCGGATAGCAGGGATCTCGTACTTGGCACGAATGTCTATCCACCACCTACATCCACGGGCCCTAGTATACCACAGGTATAAGAGCATAAGGGCTATCGGATCTTTCCCCTCAAGCAAAGTGTTAAATTTGCCTCGCATCTTGGTCGAGACCTTCATAGCTTTGCCGAGTGTAGCCTGACCGGTAGGTATTGCCAGCAGTTCAGACAAGCCATGTGCAACCCCAAAATAAGGATTGTTATATGCCGTAGAGGTTTTGTCAAGCATACAAAGCTGCCTTAGCTCCACTGGTACACCGTCAATGCCTTCGATAGGCAAGGATTGATGCATTGTAGCAAACGTGTCAGCCATTTGTGTAAAGACACTTGTTGCTCGCAGAGGGTTTACCACTTGCCATAATTTCATCTTTCCAGCTGCAAGTCGTAGCCATTCAAGGTCAGAAGAGTCCGGCGGTCCAAGAGGCCAAGTTTCCTCTAAGGCGCACGTATTAATAGACGAGAAGGCTAGGATACCGAGCGTGCTTGCTGCGGCCCAGATAGGATCTTTGTGCTCTTCTTTGATAGGCTGATCCAGCGACTTGTTGAATAATGAAGTGCATTGAGACCAGTGGTGCATTTCACAAAACGATCGATGATGGGTTGGCGTTACTCCAAGGTAGCGATCATGGACAGCTGTCACGGCCAACGTGCCATGTAATAGAAATGGACGCTGTAAGACAATTATAAGTCATTCGTATGTTTGCTTTAGGTTTGTACTCACTTTAAAAGATAACTCCAATATGTGGTTGTTATCTACTGTCTCTGGCCAGCGAAGAGAGTGCAGGGTTCTGCACTGGAAACGATTGAAAAGGTCTTGGTCATGTGCATCGAGCATGTAGAAAGTTGTCTCATCTGCTACCCATATATAGTTACCCATAGACGACTGTGGTGATGGAAACGTAAATTGCTTTGGCATGCTTTTCTTGGTTTGTTCTTCGGGAAGTGACTGAAAATCTGGTATGTTGAATCCAAAATTGCATATGACGCCGTAAATCCGACACTTGACGCAACTTGGTCTCGACTCATCACACTAAGTCGTCGGCGATAAATCAACAAACGTTCAAGAGGTAGAGAAGACACCGTCTTACCTTCACTTTCCTCAGCTTGCAGTTCCGACAACCGAATCGCGACTTTCGGCGACGTTGCATTTCCCGACTCTTGGTGATCGGGATCGTCCCCGAGTCGGCCCCTGAGAGCTTGTTCCGGCACAGAGAACTTAAATGAGTCCACAATTGATAAATATTTAATTCACTGCTTGACAGGCTCTCGTTCCCTGTTATCGGTGTCAATGTTGGCAAGCCGGCGAAGAATGTTTGTGCGGAGATTAGCACATCCTTAAATCCGGCAGATTAATAACTCCGTCCGGAACGGACGTGATACGATCTTCATTTATAATAAGCTAATTCTCGCTAACCTCTGCTCGGGATTGCAACATCTTGATTGGTCAACGATAGTTCCACCTGTGATTCAAATGTTCCAGTCAAGCAAGAGACTTATCTTCAACCAGGCGACTCTGACCTCCAATTGGTATTAACTTTCGCTATGACAATAGTTGAGGTTGCCGACAACCCGAGAGTCCTAGGAAGTACGCGTGGAGAGATAATAGATATATAAACAGTTCATAAGCCACATCTTTTGTTCTGGACGTCCAACTCTAGTCATCCAAGATTGTGAAGAAACAGTCTTTCAATTATCTATCAAGCTAGCCTTTTATTTTAACCCTATCTATCCAAACGATCTACCATCATGCGTGTCTTTGTTACAGGCTCAACAGGCTTTGTCGGCTCAGCTGTCGTCAAAGAGCTATTAGCTGCCGGTCACTCTGTCCTCGGCCTAGCCCGCAGCGACAAAGGTGTCGAGCAGCTCAAGAGCCAAGGCGCTGAAGCCCTTTTTGGTACAATTGAGGACTTGGAAGTTCTCAAGAAGGGTGCTTCTGAGTCTGATGCTGTCATACATCTGGCTTTTGTACACAACTTTGCCGATTTTATCGGTTCTTGCGCCATTGATCGTGCGGCTATTACTGCTATGGGTTCTTCCTTGGTTGCAGCCGGCGGTAATCGCGCCCTCGCTATTACTTCAGGCACTATGATGCTCGCTCAGGGAAAGCTGGGTTATGAGGACGATGAGCCTAACATGAGCCATCCTATTGCAGCAGCTCGTGGGGCTTCCGAGAAAGTGTGTCTCGAATTTTCCAAGCAAGGTGTTCGAGCTAGTGTTGTTCGACTTCCTCCGACGACACATGGAGCTGGGGGAGTTTCTGGGTTCATGGGCCCATTTGTGAACGTCGCACTTGAAAAGGGCGTCTCTGCCTATGTTGGCGACGGCCAGAATCACTGGTGCGCTGGTCATCGCGACGACGCGGCTAGATTGTACCGTCTGGCTATCGAAAAAGCAGAGCCTGGATCCGTTTTCCATGCCGTTGCCGAGGAGAGCGTGACAGTCAAGGATATTGCTACCGAAGTTGGCAAACAATTGGATATTCCTGTTATCAGCATTCCTCCAGAGAAGGTGCCTGAGCATTTTGGCTGGTTTCATTTCGGAGCCATGGCTGACAATACTGCCTCGAGTGCAAAGACCAAGGAGGTGTTGGGCTGGAACCCTACAGGACCTACCGTTCTAGAGGACATCGAAGCCGTAGTTCACTTTGTGAAGTCTCATTCGGGCCAGTGGTAATATGGTTTTAGACGTTAGCAGCAGTAACTGTTGGTACAGTAGCAGCACTTTCAGCTATAACTGCGGCACCCACGGCTTCGGCTGCAGCTGTAACCGCCTGCTTCTTCTGTAATGGTGCCGGCTACTTAGGGGGCGCTGCCGCTGGCTATCGCAGCTACATATCAGTAGTGTGAGTTTATTTTATGAATGTATAATAGATCACCCCTCTTCTCTGCTATTGAATCTGGAGTCCGAGTCCCTATGCTCTAACAAAGTCGTGGCGATCAGTAAGCAAGGGAGCTGAAAAACTCGGCTGTCGTATCTCATGTTTTGCTTGCAGGAAATAACGGGAGCACTGGCAATTCAATCCAATAAAATTAATGTGAAATTTGAATAAGGTTGCACAGCATGGATTGGCGTTCTGTACCAGCTAAATGATCTCGCCCTGGTATCTACAGAAGATACATGCTGTTGCAAATTGTACGGCATTCAGATGGTCTTATCCCGTCCCTCGCTAGCAAATCCAATATTAATACGATGAAGCGGTTAGCAATACTAAGTGCCTCCAGGTTTGTGGCTCGAAGAGGAGTCAATAATCAATCCTTTTTGTAACATCGCGTTTCGATCTCCATGGTATTATAACAGTGTTGTAATGGCAAGATCAGCCTGATAAGATATCACATCCTGACCCTGTCTGTAGCTGAAAACATTTTGAGGCCCGCCAATAAACCCCACTAAACACAATCAATAATGTTGAGCCTAGCACGCCACATCTGCCGGGATATGCAGAACTCTTTCCTAATGGCTCGACTTACATACTCTTATAGGGTGTTGAATGTGCATCTTACGACGAGCTGCGGTGTGATGAGCCAAGGGAAACAACAAATCCCGCAGGCAACCGGAAATATGAGCGGAATTGACTTGGTGGTTGAATAGCAGTTTGAACTTTAAATACCCGTGTCCTATCTAACAGTATGGACTCGAGTGGAGGCTACAGTCTTCTTGTTTCACCGTTTATCTACTTTTTCTACAGATCCCAACATGTCTTCATTCCTAGAATATTATGCACTTTCAGTCCTCGTATTCATCCTTGAGAGATTGGTTTACCTCGATAACCTATGATACGAGGTTATTTGGCCCCGTTGGCGGCCTTCGAGTACTAGGACTGTGGATAAGCTTATTCAATGCAAAGAAGATGAAATATGGCACGCAGTGATCTTTGGCAAGGATGGAGATGTCCGAAGAATTCTCGAAGATCTCACAAATAACCCAGAGGAGCGTTGGACACCCTCTCATCCTGTCTTAGACAATGGCGGAGTAACTGCCGATCCAGGGACAGTTTCCACATCGGGCGAGATAGAGACAGGGGTCCTATCTTACCCCTCCAAGTCTCAACTTCAGCAAGCAGTCGAGATCGATGTGGCAGAGCATATGGTCTTCGGTCGCGGTCCGAGATACGGCAAGGCGGTACAAGCCCGCCCTGAAGCCATTGCAGATCAATTAGCAAACATAAGTCGGACTTTAACCAGAAAAGAACAAATTCGAGCACTTCCAGGTGGCAGGGGCACATTCTCGCTTTTATGGATGGCTATCCATCAAGACCACAAGTTAGATGTGGACTACTTACTTAGGGAGCGCAATCAAAAACTGCATACGAGGAATGGCTGGCGGCAGCAAACAGTTCTCCATAAGGCTATATCCGAAGAAGACTGCGATCTTGTACGGGACATCCTCGAAAAGAGCTCGTCCGCACCACCAGAAACGTACATCAATGCTGTTGACTACTTTTCCAGGACTGCATTACACGATTTGGTATGCAGCTCGGTTAGGCCATCACTCCTTAGGTCTTCCAAGTTGGAAATCACCCTCAACATATTCGGTTTATTGTCGGGGAATGGTGCAAATATAAACGCTTTGGATGAGCTTTTCATGACTCCGCTTCATCTATTGCTATCAGAAGCCCTCCTCTGGAACGATTGGACAAAAGGGAACCGCCAATTTGTGTCCCTTATTCCTCTTCTGGATAGACTATTGTCGGCTGGGGAAGAAGTTCAAACGAAAGACATGGAAGGTATGTAAGCTGAGCTGTCAAACTTTACAATGCTACTACCCCACCACCGAGCTCTTCATACCACCGCATATTTTAATTCCATTTATAGGGAATTCACCTCTACATGTCGCTTGCGAACTACGAAATCATACAGCGATTGAGAAGTTGGTACTCTACGGTGCGGATCTGGAAGCTCTAAATCGTGATGGGAATACCCCTAGACGGGTTTTCTTAGACAGTCAGGGGTCAGACAAAGATTTCTGGAAGCGCACGACCAAACTATCCAGAGAAATGCAAAGTGTTAGCGCAGACGTCCACGGCCCATCGAGCAATCTTTTGCGGGGCCGTGACAGAATTACAAAGGCAAGAAAGGCTATCTGCGACAAATCCCCAGTCTATTGTCGTTACCAAAGAAATGATCCCGCCACTGGAAATAGCAATCCTTTGTGTTGGACCGCAGAGGATGTTTCCGTATCCTATGCTCTTCATTCAAAAGTTCGGTCAAAGGACACTACGTTCCTGACTGAATGCGAGATTAAATGTCAAAGTGCCTGGAAAGATCTCTTTGAACCACCCAGAGATGTAGACCACGCTGATGAAGATGGATTTGAGCAGGGGTCTACAGCTGGGAAAGCAGCGGAAGTTAAGAGCAGTGTTACGCCGGCCAAAGATGTATGGACATGGGTGAACTTCCCCGCAAATAATGTGAGATATTACCACGAGGGTATTCTATTTTAACGTGCTGCGCTAATATTCTTTTCCTTTTTTCAATAGATCACATGGATTAGAGTAAGTCAATAAATGCTCAGCACCTGCGCCGTGTGTTATTATTTTACTTACAAACTATTAAACAATTCAGGAATTTATCGAAAGCAATTTCAATATCGACGCCAGCACTTGGAAATTCTTGGAAAAGAACATGAACATCTATGACGCGAGAAATAATGGCCCTCGCATCAGAAAACCGCATGCTTATGTGAGTTGAGGTTTTTTATTTGAGAGTTGAAATATCTGAGCTGCTCCGTTCGAAGTAATGTAAATACGTGGTGGTATTAACAGCAAACCAGAGGATGAGCAAAGGTGCCGCGAAATCATCCAAGAATCAAGATGACCAGAACGTCCAAACCACGCCAATGGTATCTCTTGCGGTATGTCTTTAGGTTTTGTTCAATGTAGCTTCGTTAACGAGGTTATAATAAGATTCCGTTTATCGATATTGAGGTGGAACCCGAGTATCCTTCTACGGCAACACAGGGGGAAGAAGCCTATCCTCCCTTTACCGGGTTGGATGGAGTGCAGATGCTGCAAACCTTGGACCAGACTTCATACAATACCGAGAGTCAGTCAAAATTGCGCTGTAAGGAGAATCAAGTCATTTACAGATGGTCCGAAAAACAAGCCTCTGCACGTCTGAGCCAACTTCCAATGGAATGGAGGGTTCAATCCTCCAAACTCGCATCGTTGCTTGGCAAAGTGAGACAATATACCGAGCGGTATGAGAAGCAAAAAGCTGGGGGCTCATCGTTGCATCAAACTAATAAAGCCGGCGGGGGCGAAGGGGTTGGCTATTCAGCCAGGATGCAGAGCATCCGCAAGGAACGTCGTCCAAAATGGCTGATGGTTCGGCAGCTTTGGCTCTGGAAACTAAACGACGGTTGGTGTCTTCTTCTCTGATCTTCAATCCTTAGACTGATAAATGTTTCTCTATAGGCACCGTTCTTACTGCGGTACCATCGCGTAGAAATATGTGCATGGCGGATGACCTGCTAGAAACGATCCGGAAGAGTACTTTGCGCAATGTCCAGTGGCGACGAGCTCATGAAGCACATTGTCAAGGAAACAATCACCTTCCCCGACAAGTTCACGCGGGCCGGACTCGGTGAGCATATACTTGACATATTTGAAGGCGAGATCGCCTCTGAAGTAAGTTACCGATGATACTTATTAAAGTAATTATCTTTAACCCTATTTTCCTATATAGGCCGACGAAGAAGCCACTTTTTATAACAACTTCACCCAAAACAACTGGGATTCTAAACACGCAAACAGAGCTATCAGCTGCACCTGCCGTGTAAAAGATATTCGCGACGAGCTTGGCCTCATCCGGAAGGTATTTTCAAGTCAATTGGAGGTTGTCAAGCAGTTTTCCAAGGTTATTGGGCCACAGCAGTCAAAGCTCGACCAGGACTATATTCGCACTCGTGTCAGAATTGGAGGGTATGATAAAACGGATCGAATTTATGGATAACGACGCCGCTACTACCTTGGAAAGCGTAAGTTCCAACAGTATTTGATCAAAGATCAATCAAGTTTGGTGGCATACCCAAACTTTTACTGACGCATTTGTGGTTTGGCCAGCTCAACAACATCACTCAGGCAATGCTAGCCCAAGCGTCGCTGAAAGAAGCAGAATCAGCACGTCTGATGAACTTCATTATCCTTCCATTTACTATTGTAACCGTTATCTTTGTAAGTTCGTTTTCCACAGAGCTAACACACTAGCTATGACCTCTAACTTGGCTGGTTTAGACCCCTCTATCATTCATGACGAGCCTCTTTGCTGTCAACTCGGACGGCTTCCCGCACAACTCAGACGGAGAGCTTCGTATACCTTCAGATTGGTTCTGGCGGAAGATGGGTACGTTTGTCTTTGACAAAGCTCGAAATCTGCATCGTTGCTCACCTAAGCATTTTAGTAATTGGGGAGTTTGGGACCCTGATCCCACTTGTTATCATTATCCTGCTCCTGTATTATTGGCGGAGGGGTCCCAAGAACCTGTCTCAAGAGCGACCAGGCTCATGAGTAGATGTTCTAACATGTCTCCCCGGCTTTACTATCTCCAGCGCTTTTATTGGACTAATCAGCAGCAAGACAGACAGGCACGCCCCTTCACAGCTTATTGTTCTATGGTGTATCTTTCATACCTATGAGGCTTTACTAATTCATGTTATTATTCTATAATAAAACTTTAACTAATTGGCTCTTGCCGTGGAAGATGTCTTGCGTCGCCGTATACGAAGGACTTCATCTACCTGTCGCAAACTTGCAAGTATCAGACCAATTGCCAACAGCCCAATATTCACGCTAAAGCCACGGCGATAGAGAGGCTTGTCGTCGCTCTGGAATAACTGTGCTCCATAGATCGCCCCGATGTTGGCACTCATGATGATCATTGCCATAGCTAGAGACCTCTCCTCAGGGTCTCTACAAGCCAGCAGGGACATCCATGTGATATTTAGGGGATGAGGCAAGTTCGCAAAGGTTTGAGTCCAAACCACCCCGAAGTATCTTACTCCCTTGCTTCTTAGTCCTGTGAATGCGCGGTTGAAGATATATCCTAGCATGTGCAAGCTGATCCCAGCTATCACAGTTTCGCCACGGTAATTACTATAGGTTCGAATCAGCGATGCACAGGTCACGAGTCAATATCGACCTGGTACTCACAATCGGTCTGAGACCCAACTGAATATGAAGGACACTGGCACTTGAAGAAAGAGGCCAACAGCCGCCATCGCATTACTTTGCAGTGCAGGATAGCCCAGACCTTTAATAATGGATGGCGAGTAAGTATCGAATCCGCGAAATGGCCCGTTATTAGCAAGAGTAATGCAAACGTGTATCCAGATTCGCCAGTTACAAAACTGTTTGAACGGAGTTTAGCAGCTCGCCATATAAATAAGTACCCAAGAGGAAGTCTCTTTGCTTACAGCGTTTTTGAAAGCAGCAATCCCGATTCTCTCACGCCTTTCCTGTTTGGCTGGATCGTCGAGAATTATTCTGGCTCGGAGAATGTGTAACTCTCTGGCAGAGAAGACTTGATGGTGGGGGAGGAAGAAAGTGGTTGGTTTGTGAGTTGAGTCCGGGAGGAGGAAGCCTAAAACCACTCCGCTGAGCATAGTGAAGCTACCCATGATGACGAAGATCCAAAACCACCCGGGATAGCCACCGACCCCCTTCATATGCAGTATACCGTAAGCGATCAGCTTAGATGATGCTTGGCCAAGCTGGTTTCCAAAGAAAAAGATCATAATACGCTTCGCCGTCTCAGAACGGGTATACCATGTACTCAATGTCCACAGCCCACCAGGGATGTACCCGGACTCTGTTACTCCGAGTAGGAAGCGGGTTGCTAGGTAGCCACTGTAATTAGATTGCCATGCCTGAAAGGTGCTTACGAGACCGAACAGGAAAAGTTGCATCGTCAACCATTTTCCAGGTCCAACTCGATATAGCATCATATTTGAAGGAATCTCAAATAACACAATGCCCAGAGACAACAGTTGTTGGCCAACGTTGAATTGAAACTGATTTATTCCAACATCCTCCATAAAAGAGTCAGTGATGGCGTTTGCAATATTCCCTCGATCAAGCTCTGTTAGACCTTATGTTAGCAAGGTAGGATAGAAAGAGATAACGCCTAGGGATTTACTCACGTAAGCAAAAGAATCCGAGAGTCAGGAGAGGCATGATTATGCAATCCAGCCTAAAATTATATTTAATGCAACTGTCTTGAAATCGATGTATTTCTGAGCACTTACTTCCTCTTCGCCCGGGATTCTTCCTGCTGGGTCCAATCAACTTCCCTAGAGAATGACGACTCATCATTGTCGATGGGGGGCTTGAGTTCCATAGCTGTCGGTACTGCCAGTGTCCAAGAAAACAAATGACGTCTATTCTCTTTGCTCGGGAGTTGTATTTATTTCTATCCCGTGTCCGACAATCATCACGTAGCATCGACTTCTGGTGCTCCATATTTCGTGAAGCACATCAAGTGCACCACGATGACGCCTTCAGGCCTGAAACGAATCTGCAAGTCATCTTCGATACAGGCTCAGAGTATCCGTAAACCCATTATTATACCAGAATGCCAAGATTTTAGAGCATACGGCTTGTTGTGGTTTGTATACAGCACGGCCAATAGTAATGACTGAGCAAGAGTGGTTCGCTATTACGCTCCATAATCGCGACATCTCGGAGCGTCGCACCGAAAAGGATTTGGATGATAAGCGGATAAGTAGTTCGAGATAATAAAGATACCAACCCCCTCTCTGGCCAAAAGAAAAACCCTGCAATTGGGTTCCATTACATTCGTCATGAAGACTTTATCGAATGACCAATTAACAGCACTAGCGGGTCAATATTTTGCCCCTCTTGGACTCTACCAGCACACCAAGAAGCTTCCCTTCCTAGGTAGCCTTACTTGCAGCACCAAGACTTTGACTGCTGGACAATGGACAGAAGTCATAATTGAATATACCGTCGGTGCCAGTGGCCTGGCCGATGGGGCATGGATCAAGGGAACGTTCAAGTTCTACTCGGACTGGGCATTATTCCAAACTTCTGATCCACGGCTAGACAACTATGTATCCGTCGAATACGTTGCCGCAGAGCTGCATCCGGGCCAAACACCTGCAACGGTGCAATCTTTGGCTGTCCGTTTCGATCAGAAAGGTCACGAGAGACCCTTCCAAAAGGCTATCATTATCGACGTCGTCGATGGCTACCTGAATCCCAGCGACAAGATCATTGTTCGCTTGGGTGATAGACGGTGGGGCGCAAAGGGCACACGAGTGCAGACCTTTGTTGAGGAGAACTTTTTGATGCGTTGGTACATCGATCCTGTGGGCACCTCGAGGTTCGCCCCCATCAAACCCGACATCGCCATCAACATTCATCCCGGACCAATCGCAAAAGTCCGAACAGTCACCCCACGAGTGGCTCGTCCAGACGTTTCGTTTCCCATTCGAGTCTTTACTGAGGATTTGTGGGGAAATACTACCACCAATATTGCAGGTCTGAAAGTCGATGTCTCACTGAGGCTGGAAGGCTCGCATGAGCCAACATGGAAGCAATCAATTTCCCTTCCTAGTGAAGGCTGGACTGTGGCAGAAACAGCCGTGGAATTCTCTGAAGAAGGAGATTATGTACTATCAGCATCCATCTTGGACGAATCGGGTGCCGTTGTCGGTAGCGTCACGGATTACCTCTCTATCGATGCTGGCATTCCTGTCCCTCGCGTCTTTTTCTCCGACTTGCACGTACACTCTGACGACACTGTGGGAACAAACTCGACAACATACAACTTCTCATACGCGCAAAAGATTGCTGGCCTCGACGTTGTAGGATATACGGCCAACGACTTCAACATCACCCAAGAGCGATGGAGTAAAACGCTCGACATCATCAAATCTATAAGTACCGAAGGCGAATTCATTGTGTTCCCTGGCACCGAGTGGTGCGGCAATTCCGCAGCGGGCGGCGACCACAATGTCGTGTTTCTCGATGACCCGCGTACCACAACTCTTGAGTTCCCATTTGACAGGCATGGAAATGTTGCCCGAAGCTTTGAGTGGAATGAACACGGCCCTGCTGAGTTGACACCCGGCGCGTGGCCACTTGACGAGGTCTATGCAACCTACGCTCACAGCCCGGAGAAACATCTTCTGATCCCTCACGTAGGCGGCCGTAGATGTAATCTCGCCTGGCACCACCCCAGACTCGAGCGCCTTCTTGAAATCGGCAGTGCGTGGGGTCTGTTTGAGTGGCTCCTCCGAGACGCAGTTGAGAGGGGATATAAACTTGGAGTGTCTGCGAATTCAGATGAGCATCGGGGTCGCTGTGGAGGTGGCGTCCCTGGAACCGCTGTCTTTGGCACGAAAGGAGGCCTAACTGGCGTTCTCTCCGAGAAGCTTGGGAGGAACGAAGTCGCAACCGCGCTCCGAGCTCGCCGGACGTTTGCTACTACAGGTGAACGACTGGTAGGACTCGTGAGTACCGAAGAAGGACAGCTACAAGGTGACGATATCAAGGTCAATACCGAAGCTCCTCTCAGGCTCAAGTATCAATTTTTCGGGGGAGATGGATTCACATCTGTTGAAGCTTGGGATGCGAGCGGATTGATCATGGAGCGAAACCTTCAAAGCGAAGCCTCACAACAAAAAGGATCGGCAACACAGAAGAAATTACGTGTTCGATGGGGCGGAGCTCGTCTCCTTGATCGTTATCGCGAAGTTGTCTGGCATGGCTCGATTCTCATCCATGGTGCGCAGGCTTCGCATATTCAAGTCTTTGGCGGAATACTAGACGATCCCGAAAGCAAGGCTGCACTCACTTCCGAAACCCAAATCACCTTTAGCTCCAAGACAAGCGGTGATTTCGACGGAGTCGACATATTCTTTTCCGGTTCGAGTCTACCTGAAGCGATTAGTGTTACAGGGCTTTTGGGAGGCTATGTCAAGGTCGGCGATGTGCTCAGAGGTAACCCGCACAAACCGCAGCCTCAATTCAGCCTGTTCACCTCGAGTGAACAGGCAAGCAAGATTGGCGGCAAACGTATTGAAATAGCTGGTGGCGCTGATATGTTTGTGTCTGTCGAGATACTGGACGACGTCCCGCTTCCTAGAAGGGTCGAAGGATATTTTGAGGTTCACAAACACGAACAGGGTCAGGAAACGACACAGCAAGTTCGGTCTGTTTATTTTGTTGGGAGAGAGTTCAGTGGCGGCAAGGTCATAACAAGTCCAGTTTTCATAGAGTATTGATATGTTTCTATCAGACCTGGGACATTTCAGCGAAGCATGGGTCAGAGCGATAGAGGATTGGCCCATTGGAAATATTTAAGTATACTCAAGTATGAATAGCAATGAGGTACCTTCTTTCCACTCAGTTCAACAGTTATCGATGTTACATGTCGGAATTTTAGTTATTTCTCTATACACATCTAGTTGTAAAAGGCTTACACAGCGCAACGAAATTACACCGTTGATATACATAATAGCATTTAGTACCCACCTAGCCTGTGTTCATTATGGCTGGCTGTACTCAGTAAAGCTGGTGGGAGCACTCTGCGGTTCTTTCTTGATCTATTAGTATAGTTTCTTCTGAGGTTTCGTTCTTAGATACCTACAAAACTTCCGTTCCTTAGGTCACAGTACTCAGTGCTGTAGGAAGTCCCGAGAGTCCGTCCGTGCCGGGCTCACTTCCGAAGTACCTACCAGATTCTCCATATTCCGATCTGCCTACAAGCCAGGATCCGAGGTATTAAGAGATATTAAAATAAAATATATATAGATAGATTAGATGCCCCCGTC
>JABSSZ010001513.1:0-10960 GCA_013755755.1 Fusarium sp. NRRL 25184
TCTTGTCTTGTCTCGTCTCGTCATCAATGTCATAGGCTGAAGAAAAGGGCTAATGAAGAAGAAAAAAAAAGGGAATTGATAGAGCGGCATGACTTTCACGGGCTTTGATTCGCTAAATCTTTAATTGTTAGTAGATTATGGATTCTGCCCCCTGCACTAAAAGTACTACAGCTTTAGCTCTCCACATTTTTTTGACCTTAGCTCCGAACCAGCCGTGATAAGGCGCGTAGACGCGTTCCCAGGTCTTGACCTCATATCTTTTATCACTTCCATAATGTCTTCCCCTGCAGTAGAACGACGTATAGGCCTTCGTAGGCCGCGAAGCTTAAGCCCTAGCAATCAAATACACCGTGAAAAACGACAGCGAACAAGCCGACAAGCCAGTTTTAGCCCTCCTTTACTCGTAAATCGGCCGAACTCTGCAAGCAGTTCCGCAGCAAGCACCGGCCAATACTATGGAATAGGCGACGAAGACACGCTAAGCAATCTCTTTGCTTCTTATCCACAGACTTTTTCGACCTTCCCACTGCCCCACGACTCGCAGGGCTTCCACAAACCTGCGTAGGATCTGCGGTTTGATTATGAGATTCACCTTCTAAATGAGTTTCCATCAGGGAGAACACGGCTTCAGCGAGTCAGGGCCCCTATTCCAGGTCCCGAAATCGACCCTCCACCTTTCTCCTCCCCACCAGAGCCAGCCCAACGGCCACCGACCGCAACAAGTGCTGAGATCGAATCTGCTATGAAAATTGTACGACAGGTTGTTGGTGAAGGCCAGAGACTGACTATTGACCTTGCTCAGTCATACGAACGAGTGCGTGCATGGCGAGAGCGATGGGGTTGGTCACCGCTCAGCTCAAACGCCTATGAATCTCCTCCACCATACTCTCCACCGCGCAAGTCACCTACACAGATTCTTCAAGTATCACCAAGGGCCGAATCACCGGAATCATTATCTTTTCAACAAATCTCTTCACCTTCTCCAGGCCTAATCCCTAACCCACCTATTCCAGGCGACCCGGCGCCATCGGCTGAAGCTCTCTTCGACTCGGTCAATTTGTTCGCGAAAGAAAACGGGTTTGGCATCGTTCGAAGGAATGCCTATTCATATAAAGGACGATGGATAAGATACTCGCTTCAGTGTGATCGATTTGGACAGCCAGGGGCTTCGAAAGGCGCAGGTCTTCGACAGCGTAAGTCTCGGAAGTGTGGCTGTAAGTGGATGGTAATTGCTGAAGCCCTGGAAGAGGGCAAATGGCTTCTACGACAACATCCAAACTTGAAACACAGCCAGCATAACCATGGACCTAGTATCACATCATCTGCGCACCCCTCCCATAGACGACTCACTACGCCAGTAAGGGCAACCATTGAATCAACAAGTCGTCGAGTCGGCATCCGGGCTCGTGATGTTCGGGCCGTGGTCGAAGAGCAACATCCTGAATCGTCATTTACTCAAAGGGATATCTACAATGCCCGCGCGCTCATCAACCGGGAAAATCTAAATGGCTACACACCTACTGCGGCATTAATCAAGTTCTTCGACGAGATGGAGATTCCCTACCTTGTCAAGTGGGCTGATGACCAACCAAACCGTCTACTTGGTCTTGTCTGGACCTTATTGCATCCAAATGTGGAAGCGGTTCCCCGAGGTCATAAGCTTTGACAACACATACAATACTAATCGATTCAAGCTTCCCTTATTCCAAGCCACCGGTCAGACCTGTCTTGGGACTGTATTCAACGCAGCCTTCGGCCTGATCGACAATGAGAGAAGAGAAGGCTTCCAATTCCTCGCTGAGAGCATTCGCCAGCTTATAGACCAGCATTCTATTAGGCAACCTGATGTCATTATCACCGACTTCGACGACTCTATAAAGGCCGCCCTCAATGATCAGTTTCCTGATGTGCAGCAACAACTTTGCATCTATCACATTAACTCGAATGTCCTGCTTAAATCGAAGCAGAAGTGGGCTAAGAAACGGAAGAGCAGTAGTAGCCCTGACGCCAGTGACTGGGAGGATTCTGCCCCTCAGACACAGGCTGAGCTCAGCGTTACGGACAAACAGCTGGTTCACGCGCTTACCGGTGACGAGATTCCTCACACCTACCGAGGGGTTCTTATGATGTGGAAGCGTGTACTCTTTGCTGAAACAGAGGAGGTCCATGAGAAGGCGTGGAGAGACCTTTGCAAGAAGTTTGATGACCAAAGAGTCATCCTACGCTATCTCCATGGGACCTATCTGCCGGTTAGGGCCCAGTGGGCACGCTGCTTCCTTCGCAAGCATCGCAACTTTGGTATCCGCGTCACCTCCGGAACAGAGGCAAGCAACAACAACATCAAGAGCTATCTCTTGAACGGCATGAGCCACTTGTATCGACTCGTCGAAGCAATGCAGGACATGATGAAAGATCAAGAACGTGACTTCAAGGATGCCTGCGCACAGGATGAGGTTCTTACTGCCCGTGAATACCTAGGATCAAGTGGAGACTACCTAGGTGATCTACCAACAGTGATTTCATCGAAGGCGCTTGGGTTGATCAACAAGCAATATCGTATTGCTCGTAAGGCGATGCCTACCGGGAAGAATCCCTTTCCAGAGCCTCTCTCAGACTGTAACGATGACTGCTCGGTTTCTGTCGAGCTTGGGGTCCCTTGTTGTCATAAAGTCTATGCGAAGCTGGGATCTGCAACGTCTTTCACTAGATATGATGTCCATCCGCATTGGCGACTACGAGATTCATCATTCCAAGAACCATACCGACGGATTCTTGATCCTAGGATTGCCACTGCTCTACGTGGCAGACCCAAGAATACCGCGCAGCCTGTGCCTTCGAGAATGGCCATTGGCGGGAGCAGCCAAAACGTCAGTCAACTGACCAGCCTAGCAGCAAGACAGCCAGCAGGCCGTAAGCGAGGTCGGCCGCCGCGAATCGTCAATAAATCTACACTCACCAGGGTCTCGTTGGAAGTAAGCCAGCATAGTAACACGCAGGCCACTAGTGAGGTAAGCAGCATATCGACTCAGTGTCAGACACGAAGTCAGTCAGCCACCCTCGGATCTGGACGAACAACAGGAGTCCGTGCTAGCGGTCGGAGGACGCAACCTAGCATCCGGAGGACGAGGAGTCAATGGGAGCTAGTTGACAGCGATGAAGATATACTTCCTTCTATAGTAGTCAGAGAATAGAGCGTTAGACGTGTTTCCTGAGTAATAAACAGAGCAAGAATTTTCCATTCAAAACGAGACCTCTTGAGACACCCTACTATGCCAAGATCTTGAGCACTGGGAGAGCTTGAGGTAAGAATAAGGTCATGTTAAGAGAGCTGGTCACACTGGGTTCGTCAGGAAGTATTTATGGGTCCGCGAAGAACTGACCAATTGAATGCTATATAAAGTCATGCTGCTGTAAGGTCATGCCTCTGTATCAATTCCCTTTTTTTTACCCCAAATTTCCCATCTGGAAATGCGCCGCGTTTCTTCCACGAAGGCCCGTGCCAACCATGTAGACGACCGCGCTCTTAGACTTCAGAGCGTGTAGTAATTTCTGTTGTGTCGATTAGGAGGAAGGGAGCAGCGATCAAGCTCTCTCTTTGTTCTTTGCTAAATGTGACTTCATAGAGGGTATCCGATCCTCTTGGTGCCTTCTCAACTTTATCAATATGACAGGCCCCGCGACGTACACGGATGCTATTGTCACATTGCAGCCGAGTCAGCTCCAAAAGCTCGAGAGTCTCGGCTTGTACTACAATTCGCCAGAGCCAGCAATAATTTGCATCGAATGCGGCTTCGCCATTAACCCTACACGCGCGCCGCGTCATCCAGGCGACAAGCATCATATACCGAAGTCTGCCCGCCGTGGTTTGAAGCCACTAAACTATTCTCTCAAGAGACACTTCCACTACGACCAAACGGCTCGCCACCTCACCCAAACCTAATGGTATACAAGGGTTCGGCCTGTAAACATTGTGGTCTTCGCTCTATCAGCGAAAAGCTCTTACTAGCCCATGTCAAGTCAAAGCACAGCAAAGACATCAAGCTCGCAGCTCGGCAGCAGAAGCGACACTGGCTACGTGATCACATCCAGCAAGGCTTGTTATTTCAGAGCTGGTCAGCGAACGACATTCGAAGGTCATGGGTCGTCATCACCGACAACAACCCGAGTCGTGGCTCTTTATCTTTTAATACTCTACTGCAAGCTAATCTGGACGCCGTTAAGCAACTGGCCCAAAAGCTCTTTGCTGATGAGCGTGCAAGATTAGGGGATCTAAGGGGAGGTCAGACGAAGCCATATGACAGTGCAGCACCGGCATCCATCGCCTTACGGACGGATTGGATGCGGCGAACAGGCTGGGAAACGATGTTCAAAGATACACGTCGTAATATCCTTGTTGCGCTTACGGAGTTACCTAATCGTAGGACCAACCAGCCTATGCCCCTGGGTATCTAGGGAGAAGAAGTAATCTATAGCCTGGCGCGAGATGAAGATTGGTATTGATTATGGCAGCGCTTGATCGCCTCCTTGATCAATGCGGCGAGACCGTTTTAAGGACTGATGTATGCCTGGGAAGGTGACTTCGTGCCAGGTTCCCAGACTGTCCCTATAAAGCGCCCTTCGAGCTGGTCGCAAAGCCGTCTTCCGAGAAGCTTTACCGGAAGGAGCTGAAACGCTTTATTTGCTTCTGGCTTCGATTGTCCCGATTGTTGCCGACCACTATGCGGGCAATTACAGGACGAGGGTTGAACAAACATCAGTTTAGAGCTCTTCGTGAGCTCTGGGTGGATAGTATCTGGCAGTCTGAGGGGCCTGCTGATATGGACCGTACCGGTAACCAGGATGGAGGGCAGAGTATGATTGACAATGAGAGTGATGATGATGATGATTATGGTGATGAAGAGGATGAAGGCGAGGACGAAAGTGAATGTGAGGAGAGCGATAAACACGACAAATCGGAATATGACAGTCAGAGTAGTGTGGCTATAGAAGCAGGTGATCTCTCTGACGCTGAGTCGACTCCCGCTTGGCCTCTGGACAACCAGGAGCAACTCTCCCAAGGCCCCGTGGCCGACATCTTACTGCGCTTTTGTTACTTTGCTATCATCGAGGACTTTGAAGGTGGTCTCGCGAGCTCGACGATGCTGGTGTACTTCAGTGCCGTAGGCGGGCTGTCGACTCCTAACGGCAACGAATACCTCCAGCCTCACCGGTTCGCCCCTATCCTAGCGAGACTTATATACTGTTCTCGGCTGATCTTTCTCGAAGCAGTGCTGCCTTGGTTCTCACGTAGCTACGGTGGTATTGGGCGGCCGCCGCGTCACGGGCTGCTGCGAAGGCTCAATGCGGCCCGCGCGAGTACATGTGTGATGGCACGTTATCGCCCATGGGCGAATTCTTGAGTCTCTTGTCTTATGGTAATGCTCTTCGGTGGTCTCAAGGGTCGACTTTCCGATTTCATTGGAGCGATGACGGCGAGGTACTGTCCTGGAACGGCAACCAACGACCTCCGATGATGGACCCCCGCGGCCCGGCCCATGAAGTGCTGCGCCCAGCCACGGCACCCTGCTCACACCTGATGTATGATTGGGAGCCTACATATATCGATCTGTCGCAGATTCGGGATAATTTATCAACAACACCAGGCTATTCCTTTGTATCTGACCCCACCAATGAGCTGACAGATGCTTACCTTGAATTACTTCTCAGGGCATGTATCTCCCCGGTTGACGGTCTACTCCAAGAACAGGGTAAAAACCAGAGTACCTGGGATATCAAAGCCGCTCAATCCTACTTGGAGACCCATGATGATTTTCTTAAAGGGCTTATGGTGCTCAGTAACTTTGATGGCGGCCAATGTGCGCGAATTTCAGAGCTTTTAACAATAGAATGTTTCAACATGCCTTCAAGAGAGCGAGGGGTTTGCCTATGGGGTGGAAGAATGTGCTCCATTACCAGACACCATAAGGCCCAACTGACGACTAACAACGAGTTTTATATCGCACGCTTCTTCTCCCCACCCGTCTCTCAACTCATATTCCAGTACCTCGTCTATATACGACCAGTTGCATTAGCAATACTGCGCAGATGTTTTCATCGTGAACATACTGATGCACTTCTCTTCTCGCCGCTCTCAAAAGTAGGCCCAAATGCAACACCCTGGACCGCTTCAACATTTACCAAAGAGCTTCGGCGGCATTGTAGCGCCGTTACAGGTATCCCATCCGGCATCGGGGTCCAAATGTATCGTCAAATCTCAATTGCTATCACGGAACGTCATGTTTATGCCGCTACTGTACGCTTTAATAGATTTGATGATATGACCGGGACGGCAGGGCATGAAGTGGCTTATGCATGGCAGAGCGGACATAGGCCCATGCAGCGGCATACAACCTACGGCCTCGACGGCGCCTATCCAGATCATCTCCAACCTGCACTACTCCGAGCTTATGATCGAGTATCGGCAAGCTGGCACAGCGCTGACTTCAATTCAAGTAAGTCAAGTTTGGGGGTCCAACTTGATTACTTGAAATAAAATCGTCCATGGACTTACTTAACTTGAATTGAATTGATATACTTGAAATGAAGGTGCTGACCTGAGGCTCCAATAAAGCTATTAAGCCTCCCCTCCCTCCAACCCACCAAGTCCCCACCAAAACTAACCACCTCACCCATAGTGATCACTTGATGGCGTAGCCAGTTTCGTAGACACTGCATCTCCTCTATTATCCCGGGGCTTATGCTGTGCCTTTGCGAGCTTACCGTTAACTTGGTCACACTGAACGTCCGCTCAGGGTCAACAGACATGGCAGGAATTGCCAGGATGTCGAGGGCAAACTTGCTCAGACGTGGGTATTCTTCTTAAGGTCCTTCCACCACAGGACGGGGTTCAAGTTCTCTCGCCGCAATGGCCCTTGCCTCATGTAAACGCCAAGCTCGTCTTCTTCCTCCATCATGCACCGATCGCAGCTCTGCATCCACTGGTCAAATTGACTGGGCTCGTCTTGTCGCACCGCTTTTCCTGTCACCGTCCTCGATGTCTCGGGCTGCTCCTCACGTGGATACTGCCGTTCAAAGAATTCCCGGACACTGTTTTTAGCGTCTCGTAGCCACACTAGTTGCTCGTCGCTAGTCCAGTTCGCCTCAAGCCAAGACACGTTCCAGCGTGGGTGAAGAATAACGGCAGCCGGATAAAGTGGCGATTGGCCTAGTAGGCTGTAATACTCATCGAGCTTTGACCAACAGTTCTTAATAGAGACCTGAACGCATCGTCGGTGATCATCATCAAGATTCTCATCTTGCAAAACTACATCAGTATATTCCTCTCGAGCGTGCTGTGGCAAGTGTTTATCTCGTCCGCAACCCTGCTCAATTCGTTGAGTGCTAGATCCTAAGAAACCGTTAGTCAAAGAAGCTTGAAGAGAACGAAGACGAATTAGGGAGTCGTACTTTTGGTTGCCGAGACCCTGAAATTTCTCAGCTCACTGATGCAACTATCAGGTGACGAGAATATCAGGTTTTGTTCCTCGAAGAAATTGAGCAAGTACTCCATTCCAATCATTACTTCCCACAAGGCGCCGTGGCGTCCTTCTTTGGCCCAACCCTGGCACCTTATGGTGATCTCATGGAGCGGTTTGAGTAGACTCTGTATCTCCGCCAACAGAAGCCAGTCCTGTGGTGAAAGCTGATCTTGGACAGGCACCCGCTGTCGGGGCTCTGGCGTCTTCGTTTCGAGATATGCAATGAAATGGTCAATGTGCTCTCGCTTTCGAATGGCACGCTGGATCATCAGAAAGGTTGAATTCCATCTGGTTTCATTATTTTGCATCAGCTCGAGGTCGATGGCAGCTCGCTCCTCTTCAAAGAGTTGATAGCCGTCTTCGTCGTTCTGGTTACAAGCCAGAGATTTCATCAGCTCTCTCCGTTGCGGGGAAGCCCTGACGAACCGGACGATGTTATGCAGCTTGCCCACCGCTCCCCGTTTCCGCCAGAGCCGAAGCTCACGCTCTTCAACTTGGAAAGCCGCCTCGGTGAAGGCTTCTCGCTCAAACGAGTCAGGATCTTCTCCCCAGAGAAAGGCTCGAGCTGCAAGGTTAAGAATGTGCCCAAAGCATCTTGTTCGATGATTCCTAATATCTTCTTCCGCCATGCAGGATAAAGTTGACGATAGAGGCTCGCCAAGCATGTATCATTGGATGAGGCGTTATCGCAGACACCCGCGCCAGTCCTATCTCGTATCCCATACTCGCCCAAGATATCATATATTGTCGCTGCTTGGTTGTCTCCGGAATGAGATCCCCATACACGGCGTAGAGCAAGGAGTCGCGATTGGACTTGATAGGAGGCGTCGAGATAGTGGGCGTGGAGGCCAAGGAAAGCATACCGGTTTGGAGAAGTCCAAAGGTCAAAGCTAAAGCTACTCATTGTGACCGCCTTCTGCAATTGACTTGATATTACTCCCTTCTTTACCTCGAATAATTTCCGCATAGTATCACGCACTGACTACCGACTCCACGGTACCTCTTTTGCTAATAATGCATCGTGTAAATCGAGCATTCGGCGCAAGTACGGATTCGATGACGCCGTGAATGGAAGATCGGCAGTAACGATCCAGCCGACCGTCAACTCCTTCGCTTTATTGACATTCGATCTTGCAGTAGGAGACTCCAAGCAACGCCGCTTCGAGGATAGGTGAATGTCAGCGCGAGACGAATACGAATCTTCATCCGCATTGTCATCCGCCTCGGTGATCATATGAGACCTACATCCCGTAAGACAATGGAGAAGTAATAAAGATCAGGCTCGTATAGATATCATTTACCTTCGGAGATGCTCAATTGGCGATGTTGTATTTGTGGCGACGAATAATGAGCTCTTGCCTCGTTCATCACATTTCGAGCATACCCAGTAGGTCTGCAACGTCCGTAAATCAGGACTGACTTCTGTACGAAAGAAGCCATGGGCTTGGATCCAGCTCCTTCGACCTTTGCGATTCTTATTGGCAATGTATTCTTCTGGTATATATTTCTTGCAGCCGATCTGGACAGTTGGGAGGTCGGCGAGGGTCGTTCTTCCACCTTCAGTCTTGATAGACGCAGCGTCAAGCTGCTGCTTGAGTGATTTGCGCTGGCCACTAATTCCCAAAAGCGATTCTAACGACTGTTGTTGTGCTGCCATAGCGGGTTACCGGCGAATCGCGGAATACAGATGCTTCTCATCAGGGAGCGACGTTAATTCTGAACCAGGTGTTTTCACCACGCGAGTGAACGCAAAACACGTAGTCGCGCCACCCCTGCCGCGTTCCTGGGTTCCATTGGTGTAATCAACTGGGGTACCACACTCAATTGATTACCCTATGCCTGGGACTCCGAACAGCCTCGACATTCACAGGGCTGTCGCATAGGAAAATCCATAAAATCTAGTATTTCAAGTAAATCAAGTTTGAAGCATTATGAACTTGCTTACTTGAAATAAACTGCGTCATCGACTTACTTGACTTACTTGAAATACTTGACTTGATACTTGAATTAAGGTCAGCGCTGTGTTAGTTTGCTCCACGTAATCAGTTAATCGCCCAGTTTCGTGCGCATTCGCCATGGTTCTCGCCAACGTCGTGTCCTTACTCTTGTTCCCCGTTGCCTATCACAAGAGTAACCCGCCTTAATACCAGCATTATAACGACCGTGAGGCATTCAGACTGAGCCACGCGGAGCTTGTCCTTGCAATAAGATATCTCTCAGATGTAGGCGAGATGATTGAGACTACAGGAGCGATAGTGGATACACAATAGCAGCATTTCTCACTGGTCAAGAAGCTACTGGCTTGAGCGTTCCTCAGTATTTAATTTCATGACTAATAGCTTTTCCTTATATAGTACACAAAGATATTTATTTACATAGGATTTCAACTAATCGCTACTAGCAGTCACCAAAGCATGATGGACAGTAATGGTATAATAAATTTCCAACATCTAGACCTGTAGTCCTGCAGCCAGCGTCCCGGGTAGTTGAGACCATGGGACTTGACAGCAAGGAGCTTAGCACCCTTGAGTAACTAGCAAGAGATTGAAAGCTGTAAAACCTGTTTTTCTGATCTCAACACTTGTCTTCTTCCCCTTCGCAATATTGAACTGCTTGACTACAGACTTACTACTAACTCTGCTGTGTTAAACTATGAAAACGAAAATCAGCAAGGCCCCTGGGCTAATAAATCATCTGAAGGGTTTTGGCGTAGGAACGGGCTTTCATTAAGCGGTTGGCGTATTGCCTCTCAGGAATGACTTCAGGGGGTAGGAGTGCTTGGGCTTACGTTGAATCCGGAGCCGATACTGAATATCTCTCCGACCAAAAGTTTGAAGGCAGACCGGAGTCACCCGACCCCAGCCCGCTAAACCACCGCCAGTGACCATTTCGTTGGGCCTAAAGACGTCGCTATTGATAGCGCGCCATTGACCTATTGCAGGAGCATCCGGAAGCAAGACTACTTGCACCTCAGCAGTACCGAAAACCTGAACCTCAACGAATGTAGTTTGCTGCCTGGTACTGTAGTATGCGCGCCATTGGTATCTAATATCCGAGAGTCCTACACCCTGAGTCCATGGTGTGGACGCGGCGCTGGTGAACGAGTTGACATTTTGGGTGATGTCAAATGTCACCTCTGTAGGCGCGGGTGGTGGTGGTGATGGTGTTGAGCCGGTGGTGCTAAAGCATTGCCCTTGTCTTGGAAATAGATCGACTATAGGTATAGCACTCGCAAACAGGGCGAAATAGAAAAGGAGGTAAAGGTACTTCATAACCTGCATAGGAAGTTAGCCTGATCCTAAACTTGTACCACATAACTGACTCTGGTTTATGAGTGTTTTTGCTAGTCGAAATAAAAACCAAGTCGGCAAAAAGATGAAGTAGCATAACTCTGGGGAGAAATTACAGACTTTATATTAACCTGCCGAGAATAAATCACTGCC